>JAZKJV010011215.1:600000-821786 GCA_037367405.1 Ottelia alismoides
TGTATAGTTATTTTCTTCTCTATTTATTTTATACTTGTAAATGTATAATAAAAATAAAATAAAAATTGTTGTATACTTCACAAATTATTTTGTAAATAAATAAAATATAAAATTGTGGGTATTTATGTAAAAATAACAAATAAAAAATAATTGTATAAAACACATAGGTATGTTATACCTGTATATAATTGATGAATCCGGGATTGCTCTTGTTAAATGAATGACAAACATCATGCTATTTGTTTGTTTGATCGTGCATAAAAAAATGATTTGTCGTTCGTTGTAGGCGGCAATCGGAATCGATCAAGAAAATAACCACAAATATTTATTCAATTTTTAATCACGTGGTTTTATGTTTATTTTACTTGGGCAAGTCCCAAGGTCGAACACAAGGAGGCAAAGGAACAACCTAGAATTACGTCTATCAAAATTTGTGTGCGGTTTTCGAGACGGTCTTTTTTGTAATTTTTTTAACGCGATTAAAGATGCAAAGTGCAATTGTGACCTATTTTAGGGACTAAAATGTAAAAGTCAATCGAATGAAGTCCGAAAAATACTAAACTTGTCCAAGACGCAATTTATGATGAAATGAGTACACTGTAATTTTTTGGAATTTTTGGATGCAAAATGAATTTTTTATGAATATCTAAATACAAACAAAATGAATTTCAATTTTTAATTATAATAAATATTAAACCTAATTATTTTCAAGGAATAAAATTATCTAAGATCTATCACTAAGTAATGAATCTCAGAAAAATCCTAGACCTTGAAAATACGAGATTTAATACCTATTAAAAATTAGATATTGAATTAACAAAATGATTTTTACAGGGCAAACAATACATGTAAATGCAATTCTTTTTGGGCACAATGTTAAGCACAATTAAATCTACAATACGTTATTTTTCAAAGATTTTTAGAGCAACGGTTAATCAATGGCAAATTTAAGAGCATAAAATGGGCAAAATATGCAAGTTTTCACAGAACAATTAATTATTAGTTAATCAATGATCATAAAAATATCCACAATATGTCAAAATGTAGAGAATTAAATGACAAACATCATTCTATTTTTGAATAATAAAATAATGACAGTGTAGTTGTTCAAATTAAAAGGGAAAGACAGGGGTACATATGCAATAAAATAAATATATAAAAAATGTAGGGGGACCTAGATGTAATTACCAATATCTTGGGGGGCGCTTTGCAAAACTGCCACCAGGTCACGTGCCAAGCACGTGACCTGGTCGGTGGGGGCATGAGCGTAAATACGAGGATCTCCGGGGGGGCGACTTGCAATTTACCCCGCGGTCACGTGCGAAGCACGTGACCTGGTGTGGCGATGTCAGTTGGCGTTCCCTCGCCACGTTCCACGTACTTGGGGCGGGGGCCTCGGGACACGTGCCCAGCGGCGAAAGAAGGTGGAGTTGGGCCGCTCCGGCGGAGGCTCCGGTGACCAGTGGATGTGCTCCTGTACGGGACTGAGCAGACCCGGCCAAGGCGGAAGGGGGGCAGAGGTTCATGCTCCTACGGTTGTGAGTCGATGGAGTCGGTGGTTGGCAAGAGCGGGGCGTGGCCGGCGAAGGAGCAACTCCTGGAGGTGGTGCTACTGGTGACTGGTGGCGGAGATAGCGAAGCAGTCGAAGTTGAAGAAGATCGTCGTTGAAGACCTGGAGCAGTGGCGGCGGAGCGGAAGGTTGATGTCGGTGGAGACGAGGCAGAGTTGGTGTTGAAGATGTGTTGGCTCGATGGGGAAGTCCGAAGCAGGGGCAGTACGGTGGAGGAGGCCTCATCTGCAACGGCACCAGAGGAGGCCGGATCTCGCCGGTGACGGAGGAGGGCGCTGTCACCGCCCTCCTCTGTTGATGGCTATCGACAGATGCGAACTTCGGGCAGCAGAGGTCTTCTTAAATAGGCCGAGGTCGGGATCGTCGGAGAGAGACATAGAGGGATTCGCATGGGTTTTGAGGAAAATCATGATCGGCGATTTGAAGACGTGGTCGAGGATTGATTCGATAGGAGGTTGATGAGATCGGAAGGGGATTCGAAGAGGATCGGTGATGGGCGAAATCGGGTGGAGTTGATTGTCGGAGAAGATGGAGAAGATCGCGACGGAGATTGTGGTACAGCGGCGGAGAAATTTGGGGGTGATGCCGCCCGCGATGGAAAGGGGAGGAGGAGGACGTACATCGGTCGTCCTATCAGCCGAGATCGGACGGCCGTGAGCATGCCACGTGGCGCTCAAAGAGGAGAGGGCGACGCAAATGCTTGACGTGTGCCTCGCACGTGCGGGCTTTTTATCATTTTATTATTTTTTATAAAAACGAATTAAAAACCTCAAAAATGGCTGACATGTGGCGGCTCCAGGAGCTGCCACGTGTCATCACCACAAAAATCAAATATAAATTCTTTGTAAAATCAAAAATAAATAGCAAATGGCCTCGGATCGGAAAAATGTCTTCACGAAAATTGCTCGTCTCGATGAGATCTACAACTTTCTTGAAGACATCAAAACCAAAATCGATCAAATGCAAAAAAGTGATTTTTTGGGTTATCCCATGTACATTGAATACCTTGATTTTTGGGTTTTGTAATTTTTATGTTATTTTTAAACCATATAAAAATCCAGAATAAATGTGATAAAATCAGAAATAAATATTACACATTAATCAATTTTTTTGGATTTTTATTAATTAAGAAGAAGAAGAAGAAATAAAATAAAAGATGAAAAAGACCAATTTTGTACAGTCGGTTAGTGAAGACTTGGACCCAATTTGTTTCTTTGATTTCAGGCTCAGATTGGATTTGGATTTTTGTGCATTTTAATAAAACTTCTATCAAAGAAGACAAATGAAAAAGAAATAAACTAAAATAGGTTTAATATGTACATAAAATAATAGGTCAAAAACCGCTAAAATACAAAATGTACAAAAGAGGCCCAAAACCCAACTTTCACATATGAGCTCCGATTCACTTGAACTTGGTCTTGTTTTAAAGGTAATTGAATATACATTAGTTCAAAAGTGAGTAGGATTAAAAGGACACTGGATGAGGAAGATAGGAGGTTTTTAGTCCGGAAATCCTGAAACTAGGGTTTGGATTTTTGGTCCACTTATTTGGGTTAGTTATTTTTTGGTATTTTTCATTTATTCTTGTTAGTGATATGTACACAATGGAGGTGGTTTTGGGTCATTCGGAGTTAGCATGAATTAGTTAAAAATCAGGGAAGTTAGGCTATTTACAGATCAATTTTGGCTGAGATTTTTGTGCATAAATAATGGATAAAATACAATTCTTATGAAAACATGCATGAATGATAATTATGCAGAATAAATGAAGAAATGCTGATGATTTTGAGGGATTTGAGCTTAATTAGTGAGATTTAGAGTGATGAAACCGAGATCCATCATCCCCCTATACTTAAACCATGCTCGTCCCTGAGCATCAAAAAGAAATGCCATGAGGTGAAATGAGATTGGGTTCCATACCAAGATCATGAGCTGAAGGTGAAAATGAAACTATACTCGACCTTTGGATTAATAGTTTGGCGGAACTTCTATGAGACTTAGAATTTCAAAATCAACAGCCTTCAAGTTCTACACATCATTGCTACAGTTTCGGCTCAGAAGTCATCTTATATCAATCCTCTTCCCAAAGTATACCCTATGAACATTGAACAATCGACTCATGTGTGTGAAAGGGTTTAACTCTTCCCATCCAGAATGCCGGACTACCATGCTCATCTCCTCTCCAGTAACTCGTCCTCGGGGAGTCAGGTATTTCCTTCTAAGGTCTGTCGCGCTGTGTTCACAATCGAATTAGGGGAGAAGTTAGAAGAAGGAGAAAAGAACTGGAGGGTGGCCAGTGTAGTCACCTCTCCTTTTGAAGCTGGACAGTGTAGTCGAGTCTCCACCAAGATCTGTAGGTTTTCTTGAAGATTGGACCTTTTTGGTCGGATATTTATTTGGTAGAATGCTTCTTTGTATTTGGAATTTTTGGTGGTTCTGCTTGGATCTTGTTGTGCCCCTACGGATATAGAATCTTTTTATTTCCTTACATTTTTTGGGGTATTAGAAAAAATTGTGTCCAACCGTCCATCCCTTTTCTGAAGCTTTATTTCAACCCGTACTCCGATCTTTAGATTTCCACGCTACCAGAAAAGAAACTCACACAATCTTCCAACATCCCATCTGAGTTGAACTAAGTGCATAGTGCGAGACTACAAATTAATTCCCTATTCCAGAGTTGTACCCAGAATAAAGAGATCAGGTTAGACACTAAGAGTCAAATGCTGCACATTGTCATGTGGAACTTAAAGAATTAAGTCAAAGACCTGAAGTTTCTAAAATCCTATTTCTCGGTGAAGTTCCTCTGAAAATTAGGTGGATTAAGGTCAAGCCCAGACCACTCTCGGTTTTTGCTCATAACTCGGTTCAAAACCCAATGACTTTTCACAGATGCAAATGAATGTGATGTTGGATGAAGTGCAGGTGTAAGAAATGCATAGACATTTTTTCTTTTTGAGATTTTTTTTATTTTTTATGCAAGGGGTTTTTGTTTTTTTAAATGCAAAAAAGAATAAGAAGCCTTTTTTCAAAAATTTTGGGTTGGTCACAATTAGTGGCAAAAGTCTTTTTCTTTTTCTTTTGTTTTGTAGTTTTTTTTTCGAATTACTTACCCTCCCCGTAAATATATATAGACTTACGCGAAAGTACGAGATATGGGTAGAATATATACACAATATATATATACAGACCCCCCTATACTTAGCGAGTGATGTGTCCTCAGAGCACAAGAAGTGTAAATAAGACATAGCTCAGGCTAAGCGTAAGAGAGTGAAAAAAGAAAAAGAAGAAGAACAAGATATACAGGTACGCCCCCTATACTTAGACTGTGAATAGTCTAAGTACAGAAGAAGAGCGGAAAAAAATGAAGCGGTCGGGGTATGTGAATGAGGAGAGTATATACAGATGAGCATCGGTTCCACCTATACTTAGGCTCTGGTCAGCCTAAGTATAGAAGAAGGGCGGAAGAGAGGTAATCGGGAGATAGTAGAAGGATGGTATACACAGATAGCATCAGTCTCCCCCTATACTTAGGCCTTGGCCTAAGTAGAGGAAGAAGCTGTACAAGGAGCCGATGTGGTCGGGAGGGAGGGTGGGTAGCCGATGATTAAGGCGGTTTCCGGGTGAGCCTGCGATGGGAGATCGGAATAACGAAACGAAGATGAAGCAAATGATTCCCAACTATTATCAATGCCATCCTCAGAAAAATCATGATGGATAGTGGATGAAGTGTTTGAGTTAGATGAAAGATATCCATCATCGGAAATATCCTCAGAGGAATAATATTTGAAAGTGGACACACTCCAAATATTCTGGTCTTTTTGTTTCTTCAGTTGCTTTCTCAGAATTCGTTCCTTCTTGGGATCAAGCAATTTGTCCTCGGATGAATACTCAGAAGCACCGGTCGCAATCAGCTTATAAGAAATAATTCCAGTGTACTTGATGGGTACAGGAGCATCAGCTTTGGATGAATAGTAGTTAGGAATGGGAGTTGTCCAACGAGAATCAAATTTTGGATCCTTGCAGAGATATGGTTTTAGAGCTGCCGAACAAACTTCACTCATGTAGATTACCTTTTCCGGACCTGATGAGGGATCATCAGCTGATTCCTCTTCCGAAAGGTCAAAGGTGACTTTCTTTTTCTTATTTTGTGAAGGTGTCGGTCAACTGGAGTATCCAGATGAATAACCATTGGAATTCTTCTCCTTGGTCGGTGTTCGTCCTGCTTGTTTGTTCTTAGTCTTCTTAATGTGGGTGCACTCTCGATTTAGGATGATTTGGTCAAGGTATTCAGAGTAGATTGCCCCAGGGTGCGACCATGCATATGTCTCGGGATCATAGAAGAATTTTTTTGTCTATTTTGAGATCCACGTGAATTGAAATACTGGGAAGAGTCTCTACGATTGTTCTCAATTAATTTGATGTTGGAGCATTCATGTGTCGAGTTGATGTGATCAAGGTAGTCAGAATAGGTCGACCCAGGGTGTGGCCATTCATAAGTCTCCGGATCATATGATTCATATACTTGATTCTCCATGGTAAGAGCGGCTGGGAATGGAGCAGGAGGGAGAGTCTCTAAACCAATAGTCTCATCAACAACCGCTATCTCAGGTATCACATCGGGGTAGGGCTCTTCTACCGCTTCATGGTTACGGTTGTCGGGGACTTCGTGGGTTGCCTCAGAAAATCGTGGTTCCTCAAAGACTATGTCAGATCACAGTGCTTCAAATGCTGTGAAATTAATTTCTCGAGTCTTACAATCAATAATTGCCTTAGCCAGTGCTAATAATGGCTTTCCGAGAATAATTGGATACTGGATGAATTCTTCTTGATACTCAATATCAATGATCGTGAATTCTACTTTGAGCGGAGCACCTTGGAATGTCATGATGATAGAAATGATTCCTCTCGGCCGCTTTATCGATCGATCCGCCAATTGAATGATCTCTCGTATCTTCCTAATCGGTCTGAGTTTGAGTTCGTGAAATACAAAGGTCGGGGGGATATTGATCGGTGAATCGTCATCAACTCGAGCATGGGTGAAAATTGTGTCTTTGATTATACAGTCAAATCTGGGCAACCGCTTCACTATACGGCTCTTGGTTTTTCTCCTCAACACCAAGGAGGAGGCCATTGACAAGATATGTCTTTTAGTCTTTGTTCTTATCTTGCCCGACTTTTTCTTCATTAATTTGTCCATTATAAATCCTTTAAGGTCGGGGAAGTGTTCAATGGTCTGTATAAAGGGAAGTTCAAATATCAATCTTTTTTCGATTACTTCCCATAAAGCAGGATCCAAAATTTTCATATCTTCTTCTGTCTCAATTTTTATGTATTTTTCGGGATTTTCAATTTTTTTGAATGTTTTTTAATATTCCAATTTTTTGGTATTTTCTGTGTGGTGTGGTGATGTGGTGTGTTCCTCAGATGAGAAGGGGCTTTGTTGTTCAGAGTAAGAGCCAAAGGCATAGTCATTCCTAGGGGAGTAATATGCAGAGGCATTGCTGTCAGAATCATCCCTAGGTTTCGGAATATCCTCAAAAATTTCAACGAGATTCAATCTTTTCCTCATTTATTTTTATGACCGAGCTCCCATAAAATAAATTGAGTCAGTCAGTAAAATTTTTGAATTTTTCCTCCATTAATTCAATTTTCTTATTTATCCTCGAAATATCATCCTCAAAAATATGTTCATGATCAATCATGGGAGCAGTTGGTGTGTGTTCTTGTTTTTGATTTTTTTGATCCGGTCATTCTCTCTTCCATTTTCATGTATGAGCTGAGAGGAGATTCTCTTGGAATATCCGATATATGATCAATATTTTCTGAAAATTTCTCCTCAAAAATTATGAAAGGAGTCTGCTCAGTGGAAGGATTTTGAGGGAATGTGTAGGTCTCATACTCAACATGACGTGACACGAGCTTGTAATCCTGATTTGAGTAGAGTCTACTTCCATGGTCATGATTGATCATATCCTCGAATAATGGAGTCATACAGGGTGCATATGTGTTGATATTATCTGTTTGGTCCTCTGTATGTATAGGATGGTCAAAGGAGTGGTACTCAGGTTGGTCGATAGGGATCTAATCGTCACGGTCGATCCAACGCTGATGATCATTAAGTGCTGATCTTTCCATCTGGGTTTGGTTTCTCGGCTAGTTATGATATTCAAAAGTAATTTGATCTTGAATTGGTTCATTTGCGGGAAACCGAGAATAAGAAGGTTCAGTCCAAGATGGTAGGTGATCATGTGAGATCGGATGATTCGAGTAGGAATTCAATGAGGGGACCGAATTCATCCGCGGGTGAAATTCTCCCGCAAATGTTGGAAGATTATTGAAAGAAGAGGATTTAGTTGATTTGGGCCTAACCGAGATAAATTCATTTTCATAATATAGCATTGACAGATTTTCAGATAAATGTTCATCCATTTTTGAAAGAGAGAAAAGGAATGATGGTTTGGGTTTGCAATGATTTTCATGATCTGGATGCGGAGAGTCTTTGGACAAAAGTTCCATGATTTGGTTTAAATTAAGAAAGGAGAGAGAGATGATTGCAAGGGATAGCCAAAAGAAAATTTATCAAATGTGCGATTTTTGATCTTCGATATCGGTTCACGTACACCAATGCAAACATAAATCAAACCCTGGGTTCACCAACTCATACAATGAAGCCGTAAGAGTTCGGCAATTTTCTTTTCAATTTTAGTTGGTGATAAGGCCGTCTTGGAAAGAATTTAGCGAGCTATTAGGTGTCAGAAACTTTTGTAATGACTGGCATGGATTCTTACGACTAGTTGCACCTACTTTCAGCTAGTATAGGAGTAAGTACGGACCGTAGAACGGCTACCCGTTACTTGAGGACGGAGCCTTGCACAGTGTCCTCAAAACCACCCACTCTGCTAAGGAAATCCGGACCGTTTACCGTCTACCCGTAGATCCTCACTGAGAAGTAGCTAATCATTTTTGATAGAATCAGTAGTCAATATGAAAATCCGGGTTTGGGCTCTAACCTTAAGTGTCGTCTCTTGCTCATTCAGAAAAAAGAAAAGAATCCAAGGTCGAGGTTGTTCTCCCCAAAAATTCTTGATTTTATGGGTTATTTTGAAATCGACTATATTTAGCAGTCCCAATTTTAATTAGGTGATCACTGAAGAATTAAATGAGCAGTTTCCTTTAAAATTATTGACAAAACGAGAGGGAGAAGTTCGGGAAAAGCTGATGCACGTGAAAAACTATGATGTATGCTCAGTTAGAAGACTTACAGTGAATCCTCACAATCTCCATGTGGGATGCAATACAGAAATTGAAAATTTAATCTATATGGATGCAAGTCGAAGAAAAACCGCACCTAGCAGAAAGTTTTATTAGCGGGGAAGAATTGAGTTAAATTTGGCTAAATTGAACGATCTATGTGCATCTTAATTATAATGAAGTGTGGCCTTAGATCCTACGAGTACAATCAAAAATTAAAATGCTTTGAGAGTCGTATGTGCGGGCCTATCCTAAGCGCCACTCAAGTCGGGCCCCACCCTCACCGGAGAGTGAAACATGTCACGACACACCACAGAAGAAAGTTCAGGGTCTTTTACACACACGAGAGTCCAAACGGACTCCGCTATAAATGAACAATTAATTAAAATTTGCAGAAATTAAAATCCTAGACTCTACGCTCTCTCACGACTCGACTCGATCTAAAATTAGTTGCGTTTTTTTTGGAAGTCGGTGAAGATGCTTCGATTTCCAAAAACCGCTCCACGTGCGTCGGGTACCTCACAAGAAAAATAAGAGAGAGAATGTAAGAGAGTGATTCAAAAATAAAATAAAAAAATAAATGATGTGAAAATAAATACAGGAAAAAAATGGAATTTACAGTGAAAAATTCGGGGTTCAGACTATCCGAATGCAGAAAACCGAATAAAAAATTTTTAAGACAAAAAACTAAGTCGTTTGCCTCTCCGTCAACGGTGCAATCTGACGAATCCGGGATTGCTCTTGTGAAATGAATGATAAACATCATGCTATTTGTGTGTATGATCGTGCGTAAAAAATGATTTGTCGTTCGTTGTAGGCGGTAATCAGAATCGGTCAAGAAAATAATCGGAAATATTTATTCAATTTTTAATCGTGTGGTTTTATGTTTATTTTACATGGTCAAGTCCCAAGGTCGAACACAAAGATCAAAGGAACAACCTAGAATTATTTCTATCAAAATTCGTGCGCGGATTTCGAGGCGGTCTTTTTTTGTAATTGTTTTAATGAAATTAAATATGCAAAGTGCAATTGTGGCCTATTTATGGACTAAAATGTAAAAGTCAACCAAACGATGTCTGAAAAATACAAAACTTGGCCAAGATGCAATTTATGATGAAATGAGTGTTTTGTAATTTTTTTGGAATTTTTGGATGCAAAATGAATTTTTTATGAATTTCTAAATGCAAACAAAATGAATTTTATTTTTAATTATAATAAATATTAAACCTAATTATTTTCAAGGAATAAAATTATCTAAGATCTATCATTAAGTAATGAATCTCAAGAAAAATCCTAGACCTCAAAAATACGATATTTAATACCTATGAAAAAATAAATATTGAATTACACAAAATGATTTTTACAGGGCAAGCTATAGATGTAAATGCAATTCTTTTTAGGCACAATGTTAAGAACGATTAAATCTACAATACGTGATTTTTTGGGGATTTTTAGAGCAAGGGTTAATCAATGACAAATTTAAGAGCACAAAATGGGCAAAATATGCAAGTTTTGACAGAGCAATTAATTATTAATTAATTAATGATCATAGAAATGTCCACAATAAATGAAAATATAGAGAATTAAATGACAAACATCATGTTATTTTTTAATAATAAAATAATGATAGTGTAGTTGTTCAAATTAAAGGGGAAAGACATGGGTACATATGCAATAAAAAATATATATAAAATACAGGGGGGCCTAGATGTAATTACCAATATCCTGGGGGGTGCTTTGCATAACTGCTACCAGGTCATGTGCCAAGCACGTGACCTGGTCAGTGGGGGCCTGCGCGTAAATACGAGGATCTCCGGGGGCGACTTGCAATTTACCCGGCGGTCACGTGCGAAGCACGTGACCTGCTGTGGTGACATCGGCTGGTGTTCCCCCGCCACGTTCCATGCACGTGGGCAGGGGCCTCGGGACTCGTGCCCGACGGCAAAAGAAGGCGGAGTTGGGTCACTGCGGCGGAGGCTCCGGTGACTGGTGGTTGTGCTCCTGTGCGGGACTGAGAAGACCCGGCCAAGGCGGAAGGGGCCGGAGGTTCGTGCTCCTACGGTTGTGAGTCGATGGAGTCGGTGGTTGGCGAGAGCGGGGCATGGCCGACGAAGGAGCAACTCCTGGAGGTGGTGCTACTGGTGACTGGTGGCGGAGATAGAGAAGCGGTCGAAGTCGAAGAAGATCGTCGTTGAAGACCTGGAGTTGTGGCGGCGAAGCGGAAAGTTGATGTCGGTGGAGACGAGGCGGAGTTGGTGTTGAAGATGCGTTGGCACGACGGGGAAGTCCAGAGCTGGGGCAGTACGGCGGAGGAGGCCTCGTCTACAACGGCCACCAGAGGAGGCCGGATCTCGCCGGTGACGGAGGGGGGCGCTGTCACTGCCCTCCTTTGTTGATGGCTGTCAGCGGATGCGAACCTCGGGCGGCGGAGGTCTTCTTAAATAGGCAAGGTCGGGATCGCCGGAGATGGACATTGAGGGATTCACGGGGGTTTTGAGGGAAATCATGATCGGCGATTTGAAGACGTGGTCGAGGATTGATTCGATAGGAGGTTGACGACATCGGAAGGGGATTCGAAGAGGATCGGGATGGGAGAAATCGGGTGGAGTTGATTGTCGGAGAAGATGGAGAAATCGCGGCGGAGTTTGCGGTGCGGCGGCGGAGAAATTTAGGGGCGCCGCCGCACGCGATGGAAAGGGGAGGAGGTAGACGTACAGCGGCCGTCCGATCGGCCGAGATCGGACGGCCATGAGCATGCCACATGGTGCTCAAAGAGGAGAGGGCGACGCACGTGTTTGGCGCGTGCCTGGGCGGCACGTGCCTCGCACGTGCGGGCCTTTTTAATTTTTTTTTTTATTTTTTATAAAACAAATTAAAAATCTCAAAAATGGCTTACACGTGGCAGCTCAAGGAGCGGCCACGTGTCAGTACCATAAAAATCGAAGATAAATTCTTTGTAAAATCAAAAATAATTAGCAAATGGCCTCGTATCGGAAAGTTTCTTCACAAAAATTGCTCGTCTCGATGAGATCTATAACTTTCATGAAGACATCAAAACCAAAACCGATCAAATGCAAAAAGTGATTTTTTTGGGGTATCCCATGTACATAGAATACCTTGATTTTAGGGTTTTGTAATTTTTATGTTATTTTTAAACCAGATAAAAATTCGGAAAAAATATGATAAAAATAGAAATAAATATTTACACATTAATCTAATTTTTTGGATTTTTATTAATTTAGAAGAAGAAGAAATAAAATAAAAGATGAAAAAGACCAATTTTGTATAGTCGCTTAGTGAAGACTTGGACCCAATTTGTTCTTTGATTTCAAGCTCAGTTTGGATTTGGATTTTTGCGCATTTTAATAAAACTTTTATCAAAGAAGAAAAATGAAAAAGAAATAAACTAAAATAGGTTAAATATGTACATAAAATAATAGGTCAAAAACCGCTAAAATACAAAATGTACAAAAGAGGCCCCAAAACCCAACTTTCACATATGAGCTCCGATTCACTTGAACTTGGTCTTGTTTTGAAGGTAATTGAATATACATTAGTTCAAAAGTGAGTAGGATTAAAACGGACACTTGATGAGGAAGATATGAGGTTTTTAGTCCAGAAATCCTGAAACAAGGGTTTGGGTTTTTGGTCCACTTATTTAGGTTATTTTTTTTTGTATTTTTCATTTATTTCTGTTAGTGATATGTACACAGTGGAGTGGTTTTGGGTCATTCAGAGTTAGCATGAATTAGTTAAAAATCAGGGAAGTTAGGCTATTTACAGGTCAATTTTGGCTGAGATTTTTGGCTTCTTATTTTGTGCATAAATAATGGATAAAATACAATTCTTATGAAAACATGCATGAATGTTAATTGTGCACAATAAATGAAGAAATGATGATGATTTTGAGGGATTTGAGCTTAATTAGTGAGATTAGAGTGATGAATCCGAGATTCATCATCCCCCTATACTTAAACCATGCTCGTCCCTGAGCACCAAAAAGAAATGCCATGAGGTGAAATGAGATTGGGTTCCATACCAAGATCATGAGCTGAAGGTGAAAATGAAACTAGACTCGACCTTTGGATTAATAGTTTGGCGGAACTTCTGTGAGACTTAGAATTTCAAAATCAACAACCTTCAAGTTCTACACATCATTGCTACAATTTCCGCTCAGAAGTCATCTTAGATCAATCCTCTTCCCAAAGTATACCCTATGAACATTAAACAATCGACTCATGTGTGTGAAAGGTTTTAGCTCTTCCCATCCAGAATGCCGGACTGCCATGTTGTGCCTTCCCCATGGATCCAAGATCCTCGCGGATCCCTAGGGAAGCGAGGATTCTTCTCGGATTACGTGCCCTATCCCGACTTCTCCAGCCACCTGGGAGCTTTATAAATGCCTTCATCAACCTCCCTAGGTTAGTAGCTCGTGTCGCACCCCTTCTCGATACCCTAGAACCCTTCAATGAGGTGATAGCCGTCGGAAGAGCCCTTCGGTGGTCGATTTGGTGCTGTGTTGCCGACGCTCGCCCTTCGTGGCCGGACCTCCTCCGCAAGAAGCCTCCCTCGCTTGCCGCCGCTTGGTCAAGGCCATAACCCCGTCGTTCATCTCGCCTGGAGCTAAGGAACTTGTCTGGACCTTCAGGTAGCCCTTTAATCCTTCCTAGCTCATCATTTGATCAATCTTTCATCAGTACACCACCGTAGCTCCGCCAGCTCCGACTGACCGGTCGGAGCTCAGTCACCCACATCCGTCCGCTCAGATATCCGTGCACGCTCGCCCTCCATCTCCCTACGTAATCTGATCATCCCGATCATCGTCTCCAGAGTCGAGATTATGCTCGAGGTCTCATCTACCACCTTCGCCGGAGACCAACACCCATTCCCTGTTGCTTCTTTGGTATTCATCCCTACTAATCTAGACCGGAGTTTGCCTCCGAGTCAGAGCAACTCATTGCCCGCATGGAGATCCTCCAAATCACCCTCCCCAACCTCGCTGGAGGAGCTCCAGGTCCCTTACGCTGTCTCACCGATCAGACCGTTGGAGCAGCCATCCGAACGGTCATCTGACACGGAATCGGCCCACGAGTTCACCGGTGCCTCCTGATCTTTCATCGGATCCGAGGATTGCATCCTTGGGTCCGGCGAAGTTCGTACAGGCACAGTTCTTCCAGATGCCTCCTCCGCCTTTAGATCGTCGCCACCTACCAGATTCCATCTCACCTGTTCATCCATCTGAGGTGTCAGACCGTTAGATGTCTGATCTAACGGTCCCGTACTTGCCACGTCCCTGACTAGCCGACACCGTCAGATCTGACATCTGACGCTTGCAGAGATGCACGATCGCGTCCCACCAACGACTGACACGTGGCCCTCCCATGCACGTCTCACGTGCCTTTGAGGGTATATTGCTCTTTTTACCCTGCTTTTCTTTTAGTTTATGTTTTAGTCTATAAAATAAAAGTTATAGTTGGACCGTTTTGCATATTAGTCCTTGTAGTTTTTGATATTTGCAGTTTAGTCCTTCATGTTTGGAGACACGTGCCTAGTCACGTGCTTAGTGGGTTATTTGCAATATTTGTCTTGATCTCTTCATGCGTTAATAATTGAATGAATGTTTTTCAAATTTGCATATATGCCCCTGTAAATGTGGATTTAAAGCATGTGCATATTTTATTGGTAAAATTACAGATTTGACCCTTTGCTTTTATTGCATGTTATTGTTTGGTATGAAAACTATAATAAATTGCATTTAGGTCCATGTTATCTGTGAGTTTTGTTTTTAATCAAATAAATATCAAAATTACTCCAAAAAAATCAAAAAATTTTACGCGTAGCTCCTGCTATTGTGTAGGATTTTTGGTAATTTTTGTGACTAATTTTGATTTTATTTGATATTTTTAAAAATTCAAAATCCCTAAAAAATGTCTCTATCAGTTTTTAAAAATCAATTAAAAATATAAAAATAGCTTTAAAATTTTCAAAAAAAAATCATAATTGCTTGTTTTGTATTGTTTTAGTTTCAATGTGATTTTTTTCATTTCCTTTTATAAAACTCCTAAAAATTAAAAAAGGCTAAAAATCTTATAAAAATTATTAAAAATTCATAAAAAAAATAAAAAAAATGTGTTTTCAATTTCTTTAGGTAGCTTTGATTTTATAGTTTCACATAAAATTGCTGTCCAGATTTTATAGGCACACTGGATATTTTTAAAGTGCCTTTTAATCTCGGTTGCACACTGTCTACATTTTTCTTCTTTCTTTTATTTTTAGAAAATTAAATAAAAATCAGAAAAACACCATAAAATTCCCAAAAACACCTGAATTTTTTAAAAATATAAAAATATTTTTGTTTTGAATTTTTGAGTCACTGTGGGCCTTTAAATAATTGCTTGAGTGTGATTTTTGGTTTTTTCTTTATTTCTTTTCTTAATTGAAAATCATAAAAAATTAAAAATAAAAAACCACCAAAAATTTTTTATTTTCTTGATTACCTGACTACTTCGTAGGTTTCATTTCGTGCTCCTTGTGTTCGACCCGGGTAGGTATACCAGGTTAAATAAGTAGCAAGATCGCTTGCCTTGATTTTTAAGTTTGATTGATTTCATTGGTGGTCTACTTTTTCTTGTTGACTGCACCTCGCGATTCGAGTCGCAACGACCCTAGATATTCCTTAACCAGAGTTGCTTCCGCAGGCGTTCATCATACCACTCGCTAGTCCCAAGTCCCATAGTGATCATATTCACTTGTGGACTCTCATCTGCAGCCTTAGGCTGAGCCTTTAAGGACGGACAATCCTTCTTCCAATGGCCAACCTGATTATAGTGCCAGCAGGGTTTATTCTTTTCCTTTTTATGGATCTTGCCCTTTGATTTTATTTTATTGATTTTATTACCCTTTCCCTTCTTACCTTTTCCCTTTGAGGTCATGAAATTGACCTTAGCCTGAATATCGACAGGAACCACAGGCTTTTGTTTCTTGTGTTCCTCCTCTATGGCAATTTCCACCATCAAGTCATCCATAGAAAATTTTCTCTTCCTGTGTTTCAGGGTCATACCGAAGTTTTCCCAAGACTGGAGAATTTTTCTATGATGCACATGACCTGAAATTTCTTTGAAAGTTTCATTTCAACATCTTCTAAACCATGGAGTAGGAGTAAAAACTCGTGTGCCTGTTCAGAAACTGACTTCCCTTCGGTCATGAAAAAGTTTAAGAACTTGGTGACAGAGTATTTCTCAACACTGAGATCTTCGGTATTATACTTCCGATCCAAATCTTCACATAGCGCCTTCGCAGTCTGTGTAGATGAACAGTATACGTCAAACAACGTGTTGGACAGAGCCAATAAGATGCAATCATGATATATACGATCGTGTTCCTTCCATGCAGATTGCGCCTTCTGGCTATTGGGTGAGGGATTTTTCTTTTCCACCGTAGGACAATCGGTTTCAAGCATAGAGACTAATCCTTTGGTGGTTAACCATATCTTCATTTATTGTTACCAACGCTTGAAGTTCTGACCACCAAATTTTTCAGGCATACCCGTCATATCCACCATCGATTTGAACATTGTTTTCTGACATATTTTTAAAAACGGTTCAGGATATCCTCTCTAAGTTTGTTGGAAACAGGAATATCACATATTTTAAACAGTATTTACACGGATATAAATGAATTAAAGGAAAAAGCATTCCAGATCAACAACATTATAATCATGCATTTCCCATCAATTATCCGATTACATAATACAAACAGGAACCGGTTATATAAATGGAAATATAAGTTAGGGCGAGATCCAGGAAGGTAAAGTAATAAACAATTTACGGCAAACAAAATGAAAGAAAATTAGATTAGAAATTACCGAAGCGTCCATGAAATGGACTGTCCTTAGAGAGGATATAGCCCCCACAATATCGGTGTGTAAGGTACTGACGATCCTCTTCTAGGATACGACGGTACACGATCTTTGTCCACGCATACCGACGAGACCATCCTCGAAAGTACCTCTGAGAACTTTGATGAATCCGTGATTCATCACTCTAAAAGTCGAAAATAGAGCTTGTTCCCGAGTAAATAGCAGCATATTTCCCCTTATATTGTAAAATTAGCATTCATGCATGCAAGCATAATATCTGCATTTTAGCATTCATATACTTGTATTAAATAAGAAGCCAAATTCACTTGTAAATACTCACCTGTATATTAGTTAAAATAGCCTATTTGTATATATTTTATACTAACTCCAAATCCGATAAAATCAACTCTATAGTGTATATATTACTAACACAAATAAAAGAAAAATATCAAAAAATACTAACTTGTAAAATTGACCAATAAAACCCCAATCCAAGTTTGAAACTAGGAGCCTTAAATTGCACATATCTCTCTCATACAGTGTCCATTTAGGTCTACTCACTTTTAAATTAATATACATTCAGAGACCTTCGAGACAAGACCAATTTCATTAAAATCGGAGCTCGTATGCAAAACTTGGGTTTTGGGCCCCTTTTGTATATTGTATATATTGACCAAAATGCCCTTGTATTTTATCATTTTATTTTCTTAATTATTCAAAAAAATAGATTAAGTTGTAAATATTCCTTTTATATTTTCTCTATTTTTATTTTGATTTTTCTCTTATTAAAAAATGACAAAAAAATCACAAAAGACAAAATGCGGTATTTTATATCTATAAGGTACCACCCAAATATACATTTTTGTACAGATGATTTCATTTGATTTTCGACCCTTCACGAAAGTTGTAGATCTCGTCGAGACGATCAACTTTAATGTTGACCACTTTTTGATTTAATCTCTTTTGTTATTTCTTTTTTATTTTCTTTACATTTAATCTTTTAATTTCCTAGGCGCGACATGTGGCATCTCCTGGAGCCGCCACATGTCACCCCTTTATTTTATTATTTTCGGATTTATTTTATTATTTTCGGATTTTTTTTATTATTATTTTCGGATTTTATTATTTTATTATTATTGCTTTAATTATTGGTATTTTTAGTAGCCTACTTATTTTACATATATTATATTATTGTTTTTCCCTTTTTTCCTCTTCTCCTTTCTTCTTCCCCACTCCAAGTCACCACTCTCCCCACTACTCCATTCTCCCCACTTCTTCGCCAACCTCCCTCTCCTCTCCCTTTTTATTTCCATCATCCTCCTCCATTTCCGATCATCCGCCCATTGACAGACGAGAGCCATCAGCCCCCATGTGTTGTAGGTGACAGTTGCGACACGTTTAGGTAGAGCAATGACGGCTATTTCCTTCGGCGAGATCCGTGGATTTTTTTTATTCACGTTGCAGCAGAACTCCACATCAGTTGCCCAAGCTTCGGAGACCGCCATCTCCTCGAGGCCACGACGGAAGCCGCATGACGCGGCTCCACTTTCGGCAATCCACAGGTAAGTATTCTCTATCTTAACTTTCTCAATTTTCTTATCTAACATCTCTTCATTTTTTTATTGATCACCATTACAAACACTACACAAATACCACAACCACCACAATCACAATCATCTCTTTCGTCAACATCAACCATTGTCATCATCATCACAATCCACTTGTCCATTCACATTTTATTTCATGTTCATACAAAGAAAATATAAAAAACAAAAAAAACAAAAAGTTGGAGGTCTTGTACAGCTGCGCCATCCGCCACGACCGCACCGACCATCGTCAGGCCACCGTGGCTACCGTCGTTCATCACCGCCCTCTAGTTCGCAGTATCTCCTGAAGCCGCCCATGCCCTCGGAGCCCTCGCTCGGCTCCCTCCACCGCGCCGTAGCCGCCGGCCCGGCGGCGCCCTCCTCGACCTCCACGCCGGCGGTGCCCTCCTCCACGCCAGTCACCGCCCTGCCAGCGGCGCCGCCGTACGTCCTCTCTACGCCACCCTCCAGGCGCAGCAGCCCAGCTGCACGTCGATTGCCCCAGCCGCCAGCGGCTGCAGCGCCGCCGGCATCTCCATCTTCCCGTCGCGTGCCGCCGACATCGTATAGTGGCCAGTCTCTCCTTCCCTGCAGCCCTCCAGCAGCAGACCGGCGGCACGCCGCCTCTCAGAGCCGAAGGCCGTCGCGCGAACACCAACCGCCTAGCGCTCCACGCCTGTGGCTCCATGGACGCCGCCCGTCGATACCGCCCCTACTCCGCCATTCGCCGCCTCCAGCCGCGGCAGCCCTCCCTCCGCCCAGATCGTGCGGCCGCCTCCTCTCCCCGCAGGTCCACGACCTCTGCTCGGTGTCGCGAGCGCCGCCCGCGACGCACTCCTCCGCCTATCCACACGTCAGCCCCCACCGCGCAGCGCGCCGCATCCAACGCCGCCGCCCTCAGGAAGCCCTAGCCATTCCACCTCCTGCACGCCTTGCGGGTGAAGAAAAGAGGAGGTCCTTTTTTATTTTATTTTTTTGTGAAATTTGCACTTTCACTTTTGTCAGTTTTCGTAATTGCAACAGTGCCCTTAGGCATAGTTTGAATTTACTAGTTTCATTTCTGCATTACATTTATATCCATGACTTTGTATGATAATTTGGACCTCGAAATAGCATCAATTTCTATCAAAAAATAGCATGTTGATGAGAAACTAATTCTTTATCTTTTAGTTGTTTATTTGAATTTTTGTGAGCATAAAATATTTTATTATAAATCAAAGATTAAAAACAGTGATATTTTGCCCAATTATACTCTAAAATTCATAAAGCCATATTTATTGCTTCAAAAATTGTGAAAAAATTGTGAATGATGCCTTTTAGTGTGCTTTAATTACTATCCAAGTTTCAACAAAATTGGAGTTGTCGTTTGCGTAAAATAAATTGTAGAGTGATTTCAGTAGTTGATTTTTAATTCATTTTACGAATAATAATTTTGAGAAATTTCAAGTCTCTTGAATTCCTTATTAAAATATCTATTTAAGATAAATCAATCTCTAGATAATTTGATTTTGTGGATTTATTAGGAATTAAATACTCATTATTGCTCTGATTTCAGTAAAAAATTCATAAAAAAATAAAAAAATGTCAAAAAATTCCAAAAATATTAATATAGCTTCATGTCATCATGTTTATCTTCCAATAAGTTTTTCATCAATTTTACATACCATTTGCACGAAAAATTGCATAAAACCCCTAAAAAAGTTTGTATTTTTCATTTGTGCATTTTAAATCCAAAAATTCCAAAAAAAAATACATTTGCATTCATCATTGGATTAGGTTTATAGAAAAAATATAACTTGGTCGATTTGAATCAATTGGACATCAAAGATTAATTTGGCTAAGTGATCATTTTCTTAATAACCTAGTTCAGTCGCTTCATTGCAATTGGCATTTATATTGCATAAAAAACCAAAAAAAAACTCCACTTGGAAAACCGCAATCTAATCCATCTATCTTGATCCCAAGTTGTTCCTTTGCCTCCTTGAGTCGACTCTAGGGCTTGCCCAGGCTAAATAAACATAAACCCGCGCGCACATTCATTCGACGATTTAATCGAGTTGTGCGGTTATTTTTGATTGACGCGAATCTATCCGACTGCAACGCACTCGTCTGTGAGACCACATTAAAAGGGTAGATTTTCGCATCGTCAAATGGCGTCGTTGCCGGGGAGGCAAACAGCTTAGGATCACTTTAGAAGTTTAGATTTACGTTTTCCAGTCAATCGGGTAGTCTGATCCCCGAATCACCTTGTAATTATTCCATTTTTTTCGAATTATTTTTCTATTTATTTTCTCTCTCTCACTGACATTTTTATCTTTTTGTGCGAGGGCCCGGTGGACTTGGAGCGGCTTTCTTGAAGTCGACGCATCTCAAAGTGCATCGGAGGTCAATGATTCGTGGATCAAGTCGGCTGTTGAGACGCCAGAAAGATTTTTGTTTTTTTTGTAAAAAAAAGTGTCTGCATTTCCAGCGGTTATCGTTTGGATTCTCACGTGTGTAAACATAGTGGAACCATTTCCCTGTGTGCTGTGTGGATTGAATTTTAGACTAGGCTTGCACTAGCGGCTCCTCGAGCCACTCTAGGATTTGCTTGTGCTCATAATTTCTAGGACCATATAATTCACTTAAAAGACGTACTTAGACTGCAGATCTAGTCAAATCAAATTCATTCTTCACTTGCTAATAAAACTGCCTGTCTAGGAGCGGCTTTTCTCATTTGCATTTGTATATAGTGTAAAAGATCTCAATTCTGTTCTGCATCATGCATAAAAGCGAAGGGATCACTGTAAGTATTCTCTACTCAGCATACGCATCATTGTTTTTTCGTGCACCGGCTTTTCTCGATTTCCCCCTCTGTTTTTCAAACTTAAATTAAACGGAAATTGGGACTGGACGTTAGGCGTGCTGTGTGGTTGGACTAACAAGTGATCACTTAACTTAAAACCGAGACTGCTAACATTATTGACCAAAAAATAAATAAAATTGGAAAATCTATTTGCGGGAGACTAATCCCCGACCTTGTTTTCAGGCTGAGTGAGGGTACTTGAGTGTGTGTGAACACCTTAAGGCAGAGCCCAAATCCCTGCCTTCCATATCACGTTCCGACTAATCCTAGCAAATATCACAAGTTGAATTTTTAAGGTTCACTGACAAGTACCAAGTAGCCTCCGCCTGTCTCAGGTAGATAGGGGTGAAATTGCGGTACTTCGTGACAAGTTGCCAGTAACCCCCTGGGGTGAAGTTCTGGCCTTGTCAGCCTCTGCCTGCTTTCAGGTAGATAGGGGCAGGTCTTTGAGTCCATCAACTTGGGATAGGAGCGAAGAAAGGAAGGACCGACGGTATCTTAGGCGATAGGTTAAACAGGGAAGACGCATTCGGTTGTGAGCCGACTTCCCTATAGGCCGCGTAACCTTTGCTATCTTGTCTGATAAACTCACACTTAAAATCAACCAGATTAATCGGATTCGATTTCGGGTCCTTCACCGTGTTGAGTGTGAACTCGGGGTTTGCTCTTGCGTTTGTCTTTGTGTCTGTCCTTGTGTGTTATCCTGTGTAATTGCACGTTTTCTACATCAATCTTATTCCTTTCCTCTTCAAGATGTCGGGATATTGGTCCCCATACCCTGTGTCCTCTGGTCAATCCTCCTCGACCATATACCGTTTGTCTTCGCCTTCTTCTTCTTTCATGTATCCTCCACCATCCATGGGAGATTCTTACCCATGGTCGGTTCCACTTCAACCCGATTATGAAGTCAGAACTTCGACTGACTTCTCCACTTCTTCGCATTTCTCACCTACTCCATATTCTCATACTCCGGATCCACATCCACCTTGGGCTGACTGTCCTTATTCTCGAGAGCTTGCAGGAATCAAAGAATCGAATGAAGAGCAAGCCACCACTGAGATAGATGATTGGCAAAATTATATGCCCCCACATACTTCATTCTCACCTCAAGTAGGGACCACACAACAATTTTCATATACGCATCTCGACTTGACCTTAGGTCATAACATGGTCGATCGAACAATCCGAATGGAGATGCCAGTACATCATGATTTCCAGACTTGATTGACTTTAGTGATCAAGCCTCCATTAACTAGCCTTCATTCGAAGAGCCTATACATTCACAAGATTGGACTCATTACCTAGACTTATCAGTCCATGTTTCATTGACTCCATCATATGAGGCTCCGACCGATATTTGCCATTTAGATGGTCCATACTCGTTCCAGAATTACATGCCAGAGTCTAGGTATGTTGAGTATGAGACCCCAATATCTCAGCAGTGTCCTCCAATTGAGCAGAACTCTCCCATGATTTGTCATGAGAATTTTGTGGAGGATGACATCTCTAGACTTATTAAGAAAAATGAATCATTTGGTAACAAGTTGAGAGATGTCATGGACATGTTGCACTCAATTTCTGCCAGCTTGGGTATGAAAGTGGAGAAGGAAGTAAGTAGATTTGATGTTGAAAATCAAGCGAGTATCAGGGAACCCACACCGTTTGTACAGCTAGAGTCCATTCTATCTCCCTCTTATACTAACCACTTGCCTTCCAATCCAGAGTCTGATCATTCATCCATCAAAAATACCAAAAAAATTGAAAAACCAAAAACCCATATAAAAATTGAAAATGAAAAAGACCTAAAAAATTGGATCATGTCATAAGGGAAGCACTCGATGAAGAATTGATTTTCAAACTTCCCTTAATAAAGGACATAGATCACTTCCCCGACCTCAAGAGATTTGTAAAGAGTAAATTTATACCCAAGAGGTCGGGAAATAAGAGGACAAGGGCTGAGAGACATATAGTGTCTATGGCCACCTCCTTGGTGATGGGGAGAAAGACCAAAAGTCGCAGAGTGAAGCGGTTGCCCCGAGTTGAGTGTGAAATCAAAGACACCATCTTTACCCATGCGAGAATCGATGACTCACCGATAAATATCTTCCCGACCTCTGTGTTTGACAGGCTCAAACTCAGACCAATCAGGAAGTTGAGAGAGATCGTTCAACTGGCTGATCGATCCATCAAACGGTCGAGAGGAAACATTTCAGTCATCGTTGCTTTTCAAGGTGCTCTACTCCAGATGGACTTCACGATCATTGACATCGAGCATCGAGGAGAGTTTACCCAGTCTCCGATTATTCTCGGGAAGCTGTTCTTAGCCTTGGCTAAGGCGACTATAGATTCGAGAGATCAATTTTTCAGCATTGGGAGCGCTTCGACCTCATCCATTCTTTGATAAACTTTACTCTAAGGTGACCCGTACATCCGCTGACAGTCGCGGCCATCGAGAGGAAGATGAGTTCCACCTCTCTACTACACCTGAGAGACCGATTGTCCGGACGACCGTTGGATCAGAGACTCCCCACACCTCCACTTCATCAACTGCTTGCACCACCACTATGACAGCTTCTAAGGAGGACTCACGAACAGAAGCTATCATTGAGTCAGACACGACCTTTGAGGATTGCCTTGATCATTTCAATGATCCGACACAAGAGCCCAATAATGCCAAGCCAACTGAGACCACTAGATCCTTCCAGAGACACGTGTTGACCCTTCAAGAATATTCCAATCTATATGGTGACTCGTCTAATGAGGAACCCATGGTCAGCACCGCACCACACCCTGGACCTTCAAAGGAAACAACCAAGACTAAATTGACTCCACATAAAAACACGATTGCTCCTTCTTCTAGTCGGCTATTTAGTGAGAGGAAGTCGAGAATTTATTCCACTAGGTGTTCTCTCGAACCTCTCAAGGCGTGTCGCTCTCATCTCCCTCTCAATGATTCAGGTTTCAGAAAACCGACCAAGAAAATTTCCTTCAACATTCCGGAGAAGGAATTTTCAGAGGAATCCTCATCGGGTCCAGATAAGGTGATTTATATGAGTGAGCTCAGTTCGGTTGTTCTCAAGCCTTATCTAAGCAAGCAGTCGTGTGTCGACCCTTGTTGGACAATCCCTACACCTCACTATAATTCATCTGAGGACGATTCCGACAGCGACACATATGTATATTATCCACCTCCTCGATCTCGCAAGAAGGTTCGTCACAAACCTTCTTGATCCATGTATATTCTCAATTCTCCTTGTATATATTTTTTTCTCCCTCTCCACTGATTCGAATCACTCGCCTCGTCTCCATATCATTTCATTTTATGGCTATACTTAGGATGATCAGATCCTAAGTATAGGGGGGAGAATGACCCGAGTCCCTTCACCATTCGCTGTATATTCTCTAGATCTCATCGGTTCTCACACTCATTCCTGTCCTATACTTAGGCTGACCATAGCCTAAATATAGGGGGGACCGATGCCCACCGTGTATATACTCCTCCATTTCCCCTCTTAACCTCACTCGCCCCATTTTTGATCTTCTTCTACACTTAGGCTGCCAGAGCCTAAGTATAGGGGGCAGAGCGACTTCTATACATTTTTGTTATTTTAGCTCTCCTACGCTTAGCACGAGCTATGTCTTTTTCCTCGCTTTTTGTGCTCTGAGGACATAGCACACGCTAAGTATAGGGGGCGTGTATATATTACATATATACTTTACCCATAGCTCATACTTTCACGTATTTTCGCGTACTTTTTGTATATATTGCAATAATTACGGGTGGGTAAAAATTGAAAAAAAAATTAACCCTTTTGTAAAAATTGAAAAAAAAATGTGTACTTGTATATTGTATAACACTTGTATAATACTTATAAACTCTTGTAAATTATTGTAACATAGGAGATTTACCAAAGTTTTTTAAAAAAAACAAAACAAAAAAACACAAAATAGGCTTCTTATTTACTCTTGCATATCATCTCTGCATCAAAAAAATACAAAGAGTCTTGCATTTCATCTACATAGCATGTCATCTGCATCTCATCTGCATATCTTGCATATGCAAGGTGAAAAGCTAGTGGGTTCTGAACCAAGTTATGAGTAGATATTGAGGATGGACTTGATTTGACCTTAATCCACCTAATTTCAGAGGAACCTTATAGGAACTGGAGTTAATATTTCTCAGGTGAAGTGACTTAATTCTTTGAGTCTGCAAGTCTATGTTCACATGCCATATTGATTAGTCTAAGTAGAGTATCCCGTGCACACGCATGATTATTTTAGATAATGACCGAACTTGGACAAGCACAATGCACGTAGCTCTTCATTGATGAGGTGGTGAGGAGGTAGAATCCTTTAGCTTGGAGTAGCACACGGGTGGAAACATCAGTCCTCCTCTAGGGAGGGTAGTGCATCTCAACCTAGTATGGTGGTGTTGAAGTCTGAGGACAGGACGTTGTGGGTTGCAATAATGCTTCAAAAGAGGGATAGTCTACTGGCTCAAGAGGAAAAACTCCTGATGTACATGCTGCACCTTGTATATAGTTCAAAAATAAGAGAGAGAAAAAAAAGAAAAAATGCAACAACTCCAAAAAAATCAGACAGGTCCAAGTGAAGAAAAAAACATGTCGGAGTATGTATATTAGCAAGAAGTCTGCAGCTGGATGACTTGGCTACACTAGTCAGGCATCCCGGGATAGGTAGCTACACTGGCTACCGTCCATTCTTTTCTCTACCCCCTCCTTTTGAGCTGGTCGCACTTGAACTTAGAAGGGAATACCCCGCTCCTCGAGGAAAGAGTTACTGGACCGGGTTATTTGAGTTACCTTGTTAGAGGAGGCTGTTTCTGAGTCATTTCTGATGTGGAGAGTTACATTTCACTTACACAGTACAAGTAAGAATCATAGTCATCAGAAATTTACGTTTGAGGATGTGTTCTGACCTAACTATTGAGGCGCCTTGAATAGAAGACTTGTGGAACTTGAAGTCTGTTAGGTCAAAGGTCGAGTCAAGCTCCATTTTAAACTTTTGTTCATGACCTTGGTATGGAACCCAAAATCATTTCACTCTTGCATTTCATTTAGTTGCTCGGGGACGAGCAAGGTTTAAGTATAGGGGGTTGATGAATCCGTGATTCATCACTCTAAAAGTCGAAAATAGAGCTTTGTTCCCGAGTAAATAGCAGCATATTTCCCCTTATATTGTAAAATTAGCATTCATGCATGCAAGCATAATATATGCATTTTAGCATCCATACTTGTATTAAATAAGAAGCCAAATTCACTTGTAAATATTCACCTGTATATTAGTTAAAATAGCCTATTTGTATACATTTTATACTAACTCCGAATCCAATAAAATCAACTCTATAGTGTATATATTACTAACACTAATAAAAGAAAAATATCAAAAAAAATACTAACTTGTAAAATTGACCAATAAAACCCCAATCCAAGTTTGAAACTAGGAGCCTTAAATTGCACATATCTCTCTCGTACATTGTCCATTTAGGTCTACTCACTTTTAAATTAATATACATTCAGAGACATTCGAAACAAGACCAATTTCATTAAAATCAGAGCTCGTATGCAAAACTTGGGTTTTGGGCCCCTTTTGTATATCGTATATATTGACCAAAATGCCCCTATATTTTATCATTTTATTTTCTTAATTATTCAAAAAAATAGATTAAGTTGTAAATATTCCTTTTATATTTTCTCTATTTTTATTTTGATTTTTCTCTTATTAAAAAATGACAAAAAAATCACAAAAGACAAAATGTGGTATTTTATATCTATAAGGTACCACCCAAAAATACATTTTTGTACAGATGATTTTATTTGATTTTCAACCCTTCACAAAAGTTGTAGATCTCGTCGACACGAGCAACTTTCATGTTGACCACTTTTTGATTTAATCTCTTTTGTTATTTCTTTTTGATTTTCTTTACATTTAATCTTTGAATTTTCTAGGCGCGGCATGTGGCAGCTCCTGGAGCCGCCACATGTCACCCCTTTATTTTATTATTTTCGAATTTATTTTATTAATTTCGGATTTTTTTATTATTATTTTCGGATTTTATTATTTTATTATTATTACTTTAATTATTGATATTTTTAGTAGCCTACTTATTTTACCTATATTATATTATTGTTTTTCCCTTTTTTCCTCTTCTCCTTTCTTCTTCCCCACTCCAAGTCACCACTCTCCCCACTACTCCATTCTCCCCACTTCTTCTCCAACCTCCCTCTCCTCTCCCTTTTTATTTCCATCATCCTCCACCATTTCCGATCATCCGCCAATTGAGAGAAGAGAGCCATCAGCCCCCACGTGTTGTAGGTGACAGTTGCGACACGTTTAAGTAGAGCAACGACGGCTATTTCCTTCGGCGAGATCCGTGGATTTTTTTATTCACGTTGCAGCAGAACTCCACATCGGCTGCCCAAGCTTCAGAGACCGCCATCTCCTCGAGGCCACGACGGAAGCCGCATGACGCGGCTCCACTTTCGGCAATCCACAGGTAAGTATTCTCTATCTTAACTTTCTCAATTTTCTTATCTAACATCTCTTCATTTTTGTATTGATCACCATTACAAACACTACACAAATACCACAACCACCACAATCATAATCATCTCTTTCATCAACATCAACCATTGTCATCATCATCACAATCCACTTGTCCATTGACATTTTATTTCATGTTCATACAAAGAAAATATAAAAAAAAAAAACACAAAGTTGGAGGTCATGTACAGCTGCGCCATCCGCCACGACCGCATCGACCATCGTCAGGCCACCGTGGCTACCGTCGTTCATCGCCGCCCTCCAGTTCGCAGCATCTCCTGAAGCCGCCCGTGCCCTTGGAGCCCTCGCTCGGCTCCCTCCACCGCGCCGTTGCCGCCGGCCCCGCGGCGCCCTCCTCGACCTCCACGCCAGTGGTGCCCTCCTCCATGCCAGTCGCCGCCCTGCCAGCGGCGCCACCGTCCGTCCTCTCCATGCCACCCTCCAGGCGCAGCAGCCCAGCTGCACATCGATTGCCCCAGCCGCCAGCGGCTGCAGCGCCGCCAGTACCTCCATCTTTCTGCCGCGCGCCGCCGACATCGTACAACGGTCAGTCTCGCCCTCCCCGCAGCCCTCCAGCAGCAGACCGACAGCGCGCCGCCTCTCAGAGCCAAAGGCCGCCGCGCGGACACCAACCGCCTAACGCTCCTCGCGCAAAGGCGTTCAGCCCCACGCCGCCCTCCTCTCACACAGGCCGCAGCGGCGCCACCGCGCTCCACGCCTGCGGCTCCGTGGACGCCACCCAACGACACCGCCCCTACTCCGCCAGTCGTCGCCTCCAGCCGTGGCAGCCCTCCCTCTGCCCAGATCGCGTGGCCGCCTCCTCTCCCCGCAGGTCCACGGCCTCCGCTCGGTGTCGGGGCGCCGCCCGTGGCGCACCCCTCCGCCTATCCACGCGTCAGCCCCCACCGCGTGGCGCGTCGCGTCCAACGTCGCCGTCCTCAGGAAGCCCTAGCCATTCCACCTCCTGTGCGCCTTGCGGATGAAGAAAAGAGGAGGTCCTTTTTTATTTTATTTTTTTGTGAAATTTGCACTTTCACTTTTGTCAGTTTTCGTAATTGCAACAATGCCCTTAGGCATAGTTTGAATTTACTAGTTTCATTTCTGCATTGTATTTATATCCCTGACTTTGTATAATGATTTGAACCTCGAAATAGCATCAATTTCTATCAAAAAATAGCATGTTGATGAGAAACTAATTCTTTATCTTTTAGTTATTTATTTGAATTTTTGTGAGCATTAAATATTTTATTATAAATCAAAGATTGAAAATCAGTGATATTTTGCCCAATTATACTCTAAAATTCATAAAGCCATATTTGTTGCTTCAAAAATTGCGAAAAAATTGTGAATGATGCCTTTTAGTGTGCTTTAATTACTTTCTAAGTTTCATCAAAATTGGAGATGTCGTTTGCATAAAATAAATTGTAGAGTGATTTTAGTAGTTGATTTTTAATTAATTCCACGATTAATATTTTTGAAAAATTTTAAGTCTCCTGAAGTCCTTATTAAAATATCTATTTGAAATAAATCAATCTCTAGATAATTTGATTTCGTGGATTTATTAGGAATTAAATACTCGTTATTGCTCTGATTTCAGTAAAAAATTTATAAATCAAAAAGTGTCAGAAAATTCCAAAAATATTAATGTAGCTTCATGTCATCATGTTTAACTTCCAGTAAATT
Organism: Ottelia alismoides; assembly: GCA_037367405.1. Lineage (NCBI taxonomy): Eukaryota > Viridiplantae > Streptophyta > Magnoliopsida > Alismatales > Hydrocharitaceae > Ottelia > Ottelia alismoides. Next base: position 629,359 of record JAZKJV010011215.1, read on the forward strand.
TTTCATCAATTTTTCATACCATTTGCACGAAAAATTGCATAAAACCCCTAAAAAAGTTTGTATTTTTCATGTGTGCATTTTAAATCCAAAAATTCTAAAAAAATACATTTGCATTCATCATTGGATTAGGTTTATAGAAAAAATATAACTTGGTCGATTTGAATCAATTGGACATCAAAGATTAATTTGGCTAAATGATCATTTTCTTAATAACCTAGTTCAGTCGCTTCATTGCAATTGGCATTTATATTGCATAAAAAATCAAAAAAAAAACTCCACTTGGAAAACCGCAATCTAATCCATTTATCTTGATCCCGAGTTATTCCTATGCCTCCTTGAGTCGACCCTGAACTTGCCCAGGCTAAATAAACATAAAACCGCGTGCACATTCATTCGACGATTTAATCGAGTTGTGCGGTTTTGATCGACCCGAATCTATCCGACTGCAACGCACTCATCTATCATACCACATTAAAAGGGTAGATTTTCGCATCGTCAAACTTGCTGCCAAGAAGGTCGTAGATGTGGTGGGAGCACAGAAAGCAAAAGCGGCGTAAGAGTTTTTCTTGCGAGTGAAGAAGACGATGTCGGGGGAGAGGTATATAAAGAAGGTCGCATGCCCTAGCGTGCGGTACCTTTTGATTTTCGAAAATGCCCCTCAACAGACGTGTCTCTTCGGATTCCAAAACTGCGGCTAAAAATGAGCTGTTGCGTCTAGTCGAATTAACATTTACAGTCGAATCGAAATTAATCTGTCTGTTTTATTTAATCGACCAATCAAATGAAACCCGCAGCAAAAGTATCGAGATCCGAGATAACTCTCCTGAGCCGGAGACAAAGCGGAGCGCGCGTGTGGCCCTCCATTCCTCCTCTCTACTATTGCTATAAGAATTTGGTATGTGAAGTCATATATAAGCCCACCAAAAGTTTAGAAACACTAGATGCGGTACTATTTCCACCCATAGCTTTTCTATGTTTCAAATTTAGGAATTCTCAACTTTCCTTCAATGCCATTTGATTTCCCAATTGAAATCAAATTGACTATTATGGTAATTGCATAGGTTTTCCAATTAAAACCTAAATTACTTAATTTAAATACAACATAGTATTTGTATTCCTTAATTACATTTCCTTATTGAATAACAATATTTATGCAGTCATTAGGATCGTCTCACTAAGAACCTTCCAATGGTACTAATTAACTTTGCGCAGATCGAAGATATCGATTTCTTAAGTTTCAGGTTCTATTTGCTTTCTCAGATCTGAACTGAACGTTATAAATTCCAGTTAGTATGCATTGAACTCATTGCATTTCCATAAAACTTGAGAACGTTATCACCCCCGGTGATCTCGCAGGCAAAACCACTGCCGACGGTTGCACAGATTGAGTATCATGGGCGTGGAGGGAGACAGGCGAACTGTGCGAGGGGTTGTACACATCCTATAAATATATACCTCCTCCGAACTCAATCTAAAGCTCTAATCACATTAGGGATCCCTCTGCCTTTCCCCATCCATATCTCTATCTCGTTCACTCTCTAAAGAGCTAAGGCAACATACCTCGTTCTCTCAACCCTCACCGGAGGTCTACCTAGAAATTGGAAGATCATCAGAATCACTAGAAATTGTATGATGGCACCAAAATATGGCAGGAAGTTCTCTCGATGTTGTCATCGTGGAATCGCACTAACTTTGTGATTTGAGGTATGCTTTCCTCCAATTTCAATTAGGACTTTAAGGAAAGTTCTCCAAATTTCGAGTTAATTGAAATTGTTGTTGGAAGATCATCAGAATCACTAGAAATTGTATGATGGCACCAAAATATGGCAGGAACTTCTCTCGATGTTGTATATCGTGGAATCGCACTAACTTTGTGATTTGAGGTATGCTTTCCTCCAATTTCAATTAGAGTCTTAAGGAAAGTTCTCCAAATTTCGAGTTAATTGAAATTGGAGGAAAGCATACCTCAAATTTTATGCATTCGTTGTAGACGTTAATCTTGTGTGTGTAAAAAGAGTTCATATAACAAATTTTACCTCATTGTAGTTTCGGTTTTCAGTTATGGGATTTGGGCTTCGTTTAAACCTGTTGTTAGTATTGAACGAATCAAAATTATTAATACTATGTTATTGTTTACTATTGTATTGTTGTTGATATTTTGTTGTTGTTATATAGGTAAAGTTATTGATGTTGTGTTATTATTTACTACTGAGCAAATAGAAATTACTGATCTTGTGTTACTATTTACTATTGTATTGTTACTGATTGTGTTGTTATAATGGAGGTAAAATTACTGACGATGTGTTATTATTTACTATTGAGCGATCAAAATTACGAATCCCTTCTTCATTATTACAACTTTCTAGATATCAAGTGAAAAATATGAAAGCTATTGTTGTTGTTTTAATATTTACTAATGAACGAATCAAAATTACAATTCTCTTTGTTATTATTACAACAGTCTGCAATGAATGCATTAAAAATCACAGAAGTTACTGGCGCTACAATATTGTTTACTTCTAAGTGAATACAAAATACAACTCTCATCTTTACCATTACAATTTTCTGCATAAAAATGAATGAGTGAATCGAAATCTCTTCCTTCAAAGCCGCCATCTTTCCACCGAACTTCATCCACACATCTGCCCTATCTTTCCTTTCATGTTGTGGACCGTAGTGAGAGGCTCTTCTAATCCGACGTTGCTCATATGTCTCCTCCATCTTCATGCATGGGAGGTGGTGTGCCGCCTTCTTGCAAAGATCAACATCCTTTGTGAGTGGTGAAGATCACATCCTCGCATCCGCCCTCAATTCCGCCAGCATCCGCATCTTCGTTGGGAGGTTACGAGCTCTCCAATTCCCACACTGCTTACATCATATTCGTGGAAATGAAGATGACTTGTTGTGTTCAAAAGGAAAATTGTCTTATTTTAATGGTGAGAGAATATTGAGAGAAAAATAGCTACCATAATCACTTTCCTGATAAAATATTCCTAAACCACACTAGATGTTATAAGTGATTTTGACCCCTATAAAATTGGTGGATGGGATCATGTGCTCATCAACTTCCTAATGGGTTCAGGGTCCATTGGAAAATCCTATACATATATAGGGGATCTTTCAAATGAGGTGTCACCTTCCCTTTATTTTACAAAGATACGATTTGTTGACCTTTTGACGGTGGACGTGTGAAAATTAAAACTATCATATCAAGATTCGATGGTTTCTATCCAATTAAGCTTCCTAAAATATGTGTGTATTTATTTAATGCTCAACTTAATATAATACATATATACTATATTTAGGGGAAGCGATAAATTAACTATATTACATCATGTACTTTCACAAAGAATTTGTTAAGACTAAGAGAGATAGTTATGATATAACTATTTTTTGATTACAATCTGATAGATTCTTTTACAAAGAGATTCTTTTACAAAACTGAAGTGTAAATTACAAAAGCATTTCTATGATATGCAAGTTTTTTTTATGTTGTTACAAGTTTTTTTTTTTTTGAATTTTTTTCAATTTTCAAGATAAATTTATAATATCTTACAAAATTACAAATATGATATGCAATATGTGATTAAATGATGCTATTGAATTTTCAGAGTTTTGGATTTTTAACCTATGCAAAGCATCATGAAAAATTCTAATAAAAATCAAAATTTATAGAGATATTAAGATCAATTTAATGTATTTTTATTTTTGTAAATATTACATTTCTATCCTAGAAAAATCATATGACGGATCCACAAATAATTTATACAAAGCACATTTCTTAGTGATATTAAAAAAGTAATTTGCCATTTTTTGTGTCCAACCCCTACATATTAAATAATTTTTGCATTTTTTTTGGAGTCATTGAATTAATGATAAATTATTAATGGCAGATGACATGTTACATTCAAAAAAACATATATGATTCAAGTAAAATTAAATAAAGCTCCACCATATGCTAAATCAATAGATCTCAACAGAAGTTTTAGATAGGCATCAAATATAACAATTTTCTAAGCTAAGGTTCGTATGATATCCAGATAACCCTTATTTTTAAGATTTTTATCAGTTGTGCCTCTATGATATATTGTAATTTCAGTTATGCCGCTCCCTTTTGGGAATATCAGTTATGCCTTGACTTCTTGTCGTTATATAACTTGTACCCCTCGGGTTAGTGACCGTCCATAACTAACGCAAATAGACATTAAATTTGAGGATACGAATGGAATTAAATTTGAAAAAGAGGTCTGAAAAGTCGCATACATCCACTTCATCCTCTTACCCTATCTTCTTCCTCCTCCTGCCTTCTCTTCCTCCGTAGCTCCTCCCTCCGGCCTCGTACCTCCCCCTCAGCCCTGACCTCTCCTACAGCCTCCTCCGCCCTGAGCTCCCCCCCTCCCCGTGCATCCCCACCTTCGTCCCCGACCTCCTCCTCCCCATCCTCCATCCCTAGCCTCCATCGTCTCCCCCATCCTCCTCCCACTCCGCCAACAACCTCCCCCTCCTTCCCCTATAATGTCATCATCCTCCCCCTCCCTACTGCACCACCAACCTCCCCATCCCCCCTCAGCACACATCCTCCCCCTCCTCCCCTGCGCTTCCCCTCCTCCATCTCTGACTTCCCCCTCCTCCTTCATCCCACTCCTCCCCTCCGCCCTCCGCCCCCTCCTCCTCCTCCGTGCCCTCCCCCTCCAGATCGTTCTCCTCTGCGACCTCTCCCTCTCTAGGCCCTCCTCCGATGTTCCTCCCTCTTCATGACCTCCTCCTCCTCCTCTTTTGTGACCATCCCCCTCCAGGAACTCCTCTCCTTTACTGCCATCCTCTCCTCTGCCCCAAGCTCCTCTTCCTGCACACAAACCTCCCCCTCTACCCTCCATATCCTCTCCATGCCCCTGCACTAAAGGATATGGGATAATCCACAATCGCATCGCGGAAGCGTGAGCATCGTATCGAATACGACGAAGAACGACTAGTCGTACTAGTTATTTTATGCAACGGAAATTAAAATTTTTCATGCGATGAAACCACATGATCCAAGAACACTTCTCGAATCGTTTCGTCTAAACCACAAACAAGTAATAGTATTACCTCTTGAAGCATGGTTGCGATCGAGTCTCTAAACGAAGAGACCTCCTGTCTCAAGTCCGATCCGACGGAGGAGATGCTTGCGAGCGCGGGGATGAATCGTGTGCTTCTCGCAATCCATGTTGATGATCCAAGCGGCGAATCTCTTGATCTCGACACTCGAGATCCGACGTCTTCTTCACGAGCGAGGCGCACCGAAGGAGACGGAGATCCACGAGCAAATGATCGGGCAGCATAACGATGATGTTGCGGCGATGGAGACTCTCTCTAGGGCATCCATGGTGCACGGCCATGAGAGAGGAAGAGAGAGGGCTGACGTGTAGAGAGAAATAGAGAGAGATACTTATGTTCTCTTGTGTGTCTTTAGAAGAGCAAAGGGGTGCCCTTCTATTTATAATATTTTGGGATCCATGGATCTCAATCCATGGGCAACACAAATCCAATGGCTCTCATTGATTTGTGTTTCTTTTAATGGCCAAGATTTGTGTTAGTAAAAAACCAACAACAACTAATTTAATTTAGATTAAATATATGTTAATAAATCAACATAATTTAATCACAAAATTAAATCAACAATACATGGAGATAATGGAAGAGAGAATGCCTCCTTCCACGTGGAGAGGGGGGACGGCCACCCTTTCCTAATAGGAGTGGTGGCCGTCCACCCTCCTTCTTTAGGAAGGTGGCAATATTATCTCCCATATAATCTCCAAGATTTGCAACAACTTTTGTTGCAAATTATTCTACAAAAATAATTCACAAATATTTTGTAGATATTGCAATCTTGCCATTGAAAAATTTGTGAATCACATTCACAACTCAAAATAAAATGTAAATTACATTTTCAATTTTTAATGTCCAATGTGAATACAATTCACATTAACATTTAATTAACAAATGTAAATTATAAATAGCTCTCTCTTATATATTATAAATCACATTTATAATATATATTATTAATATGGATAGTGCTATCCACATTATTCATATCTATGATAATTAGATCTCATTTAATCATCTTGGATCTCTATTATCATGTGCCCAAATAATATGAATCACATTCACATTATTTACATCTTTGATAATCAAATCATATTTAATTATCTAAGATAGCTCTCTTTATAATATGAATAAAATTCATATTAATCGTGATAATTAAATCATATTTAATTATCCATTTTCTCAATGCTCGGATACTTATATCAACAATGAAATTATCATGAACTCTTTCAAGGATAATGCGCTTTCTCCGCGAATACTTGGAGATAAGGACAGGGCGATAGTATTGTTCCAAGTATAGTGACTTGGATATTGAGATCACATCTCAAATCCAGATCTCGGGCCTCCCATAGATGCTTGTTTAAATCAAGCCCGCAAATCTAATCTTCTCATTGCATCTGAATCACATTCAGATCAATGTCCAACATTTGTACTAAGATTAGATTACTTCTCTACTGAGAGGAGTCACTAAAATCCAGACCGGTTTCATCACTCCCTAGGAATGGCAGCGTCATGGTTATACAACCGTTTATGATCACATAACCCTCAGGTATTCCCAATACCTGTACATCCTGCATACTGGAAGACTCAGAATAAACCTGAAGTATAAGATCAATTTTACATTGTCTACTTCATAGTTTTATCATTAAGTTTCTCATTCGATCATTGGGAGGCGGTATCGATCATATACTTTCCAAAAGCATATATCATACCTAGGTCTTGATCATATAATTTCCAAAAGTATATATCAAACCTACAAATTCAGTCAAGCTTCCAAAGCGAGACGACCGTGCACGGAATTTGATTCTTCCCAATATCTCATGAGTGAGCTCATGTCTTCTGATTCGGTAACTGAACCTGTATGATCCCTTTGAGAGATCGTATTACTCATATGCCCTTGCATGCACACCAGTGCGCCGGTGTATAGACCTTGATTAGGTCATCAACCTATTGGTATGCCAAATGTGCATACTCAGACATATAGTAACGCATCTGTCTCCGGTCAGAGGATGCGTGCCTATATCATGATAGCATACGATATAGGACTTTGATTATCTCGATCTCGTTAAGTTAACTCTTTGACCTAACTAATCTGACACCTCCTAATCTCTATTCCTATGCACATGACTTGCATCAAGAGGTCGGTCAAATATCAGCCTAACTGAGAAAGGATTGTCATCTCCTACTCAATCTGGAGATCATCTCTTAACAATCATTTGATGGTGCTTGATGAGTCCTCAATCTAACTCTTTAGATGTTCATCTAAGCACCAGCCTCTATGATTCAATATTTGAATCGACAGTTGTATGATTATCAAGATGGCCATGGTACATAACCCTAATTGTACTAAGGGACCTATTACGCAAATTATGTATTCTTCATTTCAGATTAGGGAATGATATTTGCAATATCATTTATTGCATAATGGTTTGTTGTGGGCTCGTATATCCAACAATCTCCCACTGGCCCAAAGAGCCATTAATGGGATAATCATTTAAAACCACACTCATGTGACAATCATAGGCTATTTAGAAAATAGCTAGGTAAGATGATCAGCCACTCTGTTCCCAAGAGACTATGCCAAGTCCTTTTACGGCACTTGCATATCTCCTAGTGACAGTGTTTGCATCCAATGTGAATGTTGCATCTTATGCAACCAATACTCAATACAGTCAAAGCAGTTATAGCGTCCTTGATACTACTGCTCAACAATTATTATAACCAGTATTACCATTATCCTTATCAGAATACCCTTATTCTTGGAGATCTCTATCTCCTAAGGTATCCGTAGTTAAGACCTTTTAGATCACTATCTATAAAGTCTTAATTTCTTGAAGATAAGACTTTGAGAACACTATCTCAAAAGTTTTGCCTTCTATGAAGATATCGTTATTACTGCAATCAAGTGTTTTATTACCATAGTAGGATTAGTAACAGTTTACTACTCCCACTGCATGGTAGACATCTGGTTTTTGTACACATCTAGCATACACCCGGTTTCTTGGAACTGATGCACAAGGGCAAGTAGTTTGCATTCACATCCTCAACTCTTTGAGGTGCTATCCCTTTAGATAGGTCAATACCATATCTTTGAGGAAAAAGAAGCCTTTCTTGGAATTTTCCAGAAAATAGAAATGTCCAAGGTGTACTATTAGTGTGATTGTCCCAATACCCTCTTCTCTTTGCTTCTGAACAACTTCAGAACAAAGATCTAAGAGGTATCGTTGAGATCATATCTTGAGGTATTGAACAACCAGATTATAACACACTTATTATTATCATCCTTATATCATTCAAAATGATTAGAATATTATATACATTTAGCATGATGAACACAATGGCACTCCCACTAAGCTTCTCATGGTTCATCAAGATTTTATTTGAAATCATAACATTTATAATTTCATCAAATCTTATGTTCCAACTACAAAAAGCTTATTTGAGTCCAAAGATGAAGTTCTTTAGCTTGCACATCTTGCTTTCCTCAACCATGAAGCCCTGGGGCTACTTCATGTGAATATCCTCATAGAGGTATTCATAGAGGAATGCAATCTTGACTCACATCATGAAGATGTCATAACCAAGTTGTGTAGCTATAGTTAGCAATATTCTGATGGGTTAAAGCAAGGTCACTGGAGAGCAAGTCTCATCGCAAGCGATGTATTCTCTTCGGTGTGTAGTTCATGGCTACGAACCGTGCTTTGAAGGTATCTACCTTCTCATCAGGTTCCCTCTTTCTCTTGAAGATCCGTTTACACCATAATGGGTCTTACTCATATAGTTGGATCCTCGAGGGTCTATATACAACATTTGTATATGAAGTCTACTTTAGACTTTATTGCTAACATCCATCTTTCCATGATATGATCTTCAGAAGTATCATCACATGAAGTCAGATCATTATCAGATTCAACTGACACATGGAATCCATCCCCAAACTTATTTGAAGATGTATTAATGTTTCATCTTTAATTGTCTATTCAATTTCCGATTTCAGGAGCCTCATTATCTTCTCAAGATTAAATGAGTTCCTTGACTTCATTTTCATCTTGATTCTCAAGAGAGTCATCCTCTAAGAATCACATTCTCATAGATGAGGTCCTTTAAGAATCTCAAGGTCATAAAGTAGGTATCCAATACCACCCTTTATTTTCCTAATGAAGTAGCACTCTCCAGTGCCAGATTCGAGCTTAATCACACGGAACCTTATTAAAGATATATATAATGTAGTCTCTACCACATATATATATACCTGAAAACTAAGAGATAATCATGCTAAGATTAATCATTGATCAAATCATGTCACACATGATCAATTGTATCTCCCTACAACTCTATTGAGTTAAGGTTCATTAGGAGGATTGAGATAGGAATGATATTCACGTCTCCATAAGGTATTCCTTGAATTCATCTAATAGGTACAAGCTACCTTGGTTAGATCAAATTCATTTCATCTTCCTTCAAACTTTGATTCTAAACCAAAATTGTGAAATCTTTGAACATTTCAAAGTTTTCTAAGTGAAGAGAAGAAATCTCATATCATAAATAATCATCAAAAGATATCACATATCCATAATGTTTACTATGATATAGATGATTCACATACATCAATATGTATGAGATCTGGAACACCTTGACATCTCACACCTTTCCCAAAGAAGGGTGTATTGGATATTTTACTTTGAATACAATATTCATAAGTATGCAAGTTTTGAAATTTTAGACATTTTAAAGTTTCATCTCTTACTTGTCCATTAATCTCATCAACAGACATATGTCCAAAACATTATGCCAGATCATTGTCAAATGATATTTATCCTCCTATTGATCTTTAAAGGTTCGATTTTCAGTATTAGAAATCTTAATGAACCATTCATTAATTTTCTAATTTGGTGGAGTCCACTAGATGATAGATTACTATCTGAAATATCCCCATCATAACTCTTTATGATAGGTCTATTGCAGAATTCATGCTTATTCCCAAAATTTAGAAATAAACTGAGTGTATTCTAATATCCAAGTCGCAGAGACATTCTCTAAGACTAAGGGCTCCCACTAAAAATATGAAGTCTATTGATTAAATGGAAATTGTTGCAATAATTGCATCACTTCCAACATGGATGACCATTAAACCTTAAGATCAAATTTTTAATATTCTAATACAGATGCAACTAATTGCAAGTGTTATTGGAACATTGAGATACAATTATTAGACTCTATCTTATCAAATAAGTAAGTCAATTTCAATGATTATATGTAGATTATTCTGATGTACTATCTGATTCCTTCTCTAAGGATTCTAGATAGATTTGATAGTCGTACTATCAACACATCAACTTATTGCAGTATTGGCATTCATCCAACTCTTTGTATGTCATATGGAAGTCACAGAAGTACAGTCAACTCTTTGACTATACTTCTTACTTGGGTCCAACCCACGCTTCCATTACACTTCCTTTATCTATAAGCAACCATTGCTCAAGACCAAGGATCTCTTATGTTAAAATCAAAAATTTAAATATAAGAGTATTTCAACATTTATACATGCTTCATTCAATTCATACAATATGAATATTATGAAGCTACATGAATGACTAGAGTATAGATAGTAGAATGATGACACTCATCGTATCTACATCCATTTAAACTCTTAAAACTTAGGTTCAAGTAGGTTCTCAAACAATTTGAATACATCATCTCCAATAGAGCCACCATTCTGCATAATGCAGAGAACCATGTCATTCATGATTATATGTCGAGAGCACATATGTATGTCGGAACATCTTCTTAGATTTTATAAGGATTATTTGATAATTACGATCATTATCGACATGTCACTTCAAAAGTACATTCAATGAGATCAAGACTTATAGAGACATACAAACCCTAGGGTTTTAGTCCTATTGTTTGTTTAATTATCATTCCTCATTATTATGAGGAAAATTGCAATTGCAGCCACATACATTATGTGTCCAATTACAAGTACAATATCTGGATCATGGGTCCAATTCATGATATTCTACTGGTTATTATTGAGTATAACATTGTGTGGGATTAAAGAAGGATTATCTGAAATAAGAAATTTGCATAAACATATATAAATATATAATTTACTTTGATTTAGGAATTTTTTTATATCAAAGTTATCTTGCCATGTCAACAATGAAAGTGCATTCCCTTAATCACTTTCAATGTAAGAGATATACTTACCATTATATCTCAAGCAAGATCTGGGATCTCCTTCCTTATCTTTGTTACATCCCAATAATATGAGAACCTGTAACTCGGATAAAAAGAAGCGGGAACACATTCTGCCTTGCAAGTCCAACTTGCATCTCCCAATTCAGTCTTTAACACACGGGCCCACCACCCCTAAGGTGATGTTGACCCGTCGTTAATTGAACCAACCATCAACAGGAATACAACTCGCTATGCGCAATCCATTATCTCCCCAATAATATGAGGACCTGATATTGGGGTCACAACGCATACGTCCTTACTCTTTCGAGAAGCGACGAGCCCGATCCAAATGGATCGTATGCAGGAGCTGTCACTTTGGACAGGCGTCTCCTACATACAATATCTGGCGACGTAATCCTTCACCTTAACAGGATATCATGGATGTCACTTATGTGATCCTCCATCTCTTATTCAAATTTTAATTAACTATTATGAATCATATTCATATAATTAATTCTTCGAAGGGAAATGCGCATCTATTCATAATAGAGTGTTTTTAATTGGACATAATTAATTTAATCATATTAAATTAATTATCAATCCAATTCAATCAACAAACTTGATTATTTTTACTTGAATATATATATGGTATTATCTCAAAGTATGTATTAATTTGAATTTTAATAATTAGAAAATACATCATGATCTCTCAGGCATCATTCGTTCCCTGCCCGTTGTCATGGCCAATACCGACGGGAGTGGGACGGACCGCAACCGGTGCGACCCGCTACCCAGCGATCCCCAACTAGACACCATATCCGCCTCGGGAAAAAATAATGCCGAGCTAACCACTTTGTACTTGAGATGATCATCGATTTTTAACCGAAATTATATCATATAGTAATAATCAAAATATTTTTGATTATAAGGAAATTTGCTAGACAAATTCCCAATCCTATTCAAGCAGGTTGTTTGTTGATTGTGTTTCCAATTATGATCTAGATCAAATCTAATTGATTTATTGGTTGAGGCCAAGTCAATTAAGGAAATAATCATCATTAAATATTTCTCAAATATTTTCCATAATTATTTCATGAAATTAAAAATTAATTTCACTAATTGACAATCACATGGTTCTTTGATTAGGAATGTAATTTCAGCAGTGGCCCCTACTTACTAAAATTACATATCTCAATCAATTTAAATCCAAATTAGACAAAATCAATTTTCAAAGATTACTAATTTAATTTAGGACAGAACCTAAGTGATATTTCACACATTTCAAGGTGGATCAAAACAGTAATTAACTCATTAATCATGTTAAGATTCGCAGTTCCCGCAACAGTGAATACATATTCATTAAAACAATCATATCTCGAGCAAACGGAATCCAAATTACGTAAACTCAGATCATATTGTTTCCTTATTTAATGGGGAACAAAATACAATATTTTCGTGTTTAAACAATTTAAACAGGGCTGAAAATAATCACAAAACAGAGATGCAAAAATGAAATGCGATAAAATTTTTGCAACCCTAACAAACCCAAGTCGGCTTAGGTTTACGGATCGTATCTGAAACCATCGACCTAAGGCTCTGATACCACTTGAAGGATATGGGATAATCCTCAAGTGCATCACGGAAACATGAGAGTCGTATCGAATACGACGAAGAACGACTAGTCTTACTAGTTGTTCTATGCATCAGAAATTAAAATTTTTCATGCGACGAAACCACATGATCCAAGAATACTTCTCGAATCTTTTAGTCTAAACCACAAACAAGTAATAGGATTACCTCTTGAAGCGTGGTTGCGATCGAGTCTTTAAACAAAGAGACCTCCTGTCTCAAATCCGATCCGACAGAGGAGACGCTTGCGAGCACGGGGATGAATCGTGTGTTTCTCGCAATCCATGTTGATGATCCAAGAGGCAGATCTCCTGATCACAACACACGAGATCCGACGTCTTCTTCATGAGAGAGGCGCACCGAAGGAGATGGAGATCCACGAGCAAACGATCGGGCAGCGTAACGACGACGCTGCGGTGATGGAGACTCTCTCTAGGGCATCCATGGTGGATGGCCATGAGAGAGGAAGAGAGAGAGCTGACGTGTAGAGAGAAATAGAGAGAGATACTTATATTGTCTTGTGTGTCTTTAGAAGAGTAAAGGGGTACCCTTCTATTTATAATATTTTGAGATCCATGGATCTCAATCCATGGGCAACACAAATCCAATCGCTCTCATTGATTTGTATTTCTTTTAATGGCCAAGATTTGTGTTGGTGAAAAACCAACAACAATTAATTTAATTTAAATTAAATATATGTTGATAAATTAACATAATTTAATCACAAAATTAAATAAACAATACATGAAGATAATGGAAGAGAGAATGCCTCCTTCCATGTGGGGTAGGGGGACGGCCACCCTTTCCTAATAGGAGTGGTGGTCGTCCACCCTCCTTCTTTAGGAAGGTGGCAATATTATCTCACATATAATCTCCAAGATTTGCAACAACTTTTGTTGTAAATTATTCTACAAAAATAATTCATAATTATTTTGTAGACATTGCAACCTTGTCATTGAAAATTTTGTGAATCACGTTCACAACCCAAAATAAAATGTAAATTACATTTTCAATTTTTAATATCCAATGTGAATCCAATTCACATTAACATTTAATTAACAAATGTAAATTACAAATAGCTCTCTCTTATATATTATAAATCGCATTTATAATATATATGATTAATATGGATAGTGATTTCATATCCATGATAATTAAATATCATTTAATCATCTTGGATCTCTATTCTCATGTGCCCAAATAATATGAATCACATTCACATTATTTACATCTTTGATAATCAAATCATATTTAATTATTTAAGATAACTCTCTTTATAATATGAATAAAATTCATATTAATCATGATAATTAAATCACATTTAATTATCCATTTTCTCAATGCTCGGATACTTATATCAACAATGAAATTATCCTGAACTCTTTCAAGGATAATGCGCTTTCTCTGCGAATACTTGGAGATAAGGACAGGATGATTGTATTGTTCCATGTATAGTGACTTGGATATTAAGATCACATCTTAAATCCAAATCTCGGGCCTCCCATAGATGCTTGATTAAATCAAAACCGCAAATCTAATCTTCTCATTGCATTTGAATCACATTCAGATCAATGTCCAACATTTGGACTAAGATTAGATTACTTTTCTGCTGAGAGGAGTCGCTAAAATCCAGACCCGTTTCATCACTCCCTATGAATGGAAGCGTCATGGTTATACGACCGTTTATGGTCACAACACCCTCAGGTATTCCCAATACTTGTACATCCTGCATACTAGAAGACTCAGAATAAACCTGAAGTATAAGATCAACTTTACACTGTCTACTTCATAGTTTTATCATTAAGTTTCTCATTCGATCATTGGGAGTCGGTATCAATCATATACTTTCCAAAAGCATATATCATGCCTAGGTCTTGATCATATACTTTCCAAATGTATATATCAAACCTATTAATTCAATCAAGCTTCCAAAGCAAGACGACCGTGCACGGAATTTGATTCTTCCCAATATCTCATGAGTGAGCTCATGTCTTCCGGTTCGGTAACTGAACTTGTATGATCCCTTTGAGAGATCGTATTACTCATATGCCCTTGCATGCACACAGCGCGCCGGTGTAGACCTTGATTAGGTCATGAACCTATTGGTCTGCCAAATGTACATACTAAGACATATAGTAACACATATGTCTCCGGTCGGAGGATGCATGCCTATATCATGACAGCATACGATATAGGACTTTGGTTATCTCGATCTCGTTAAGTCAACTCTTTGACCTAACTAATCTGACACCTCCGAATCTCTATTCTTATGCAGAGGACATGCA
This sequence comes from Ottelia alismoides, assembly GCA_037367405.1. NCBI lineage: Eukaryota > Viridiplantae > Streptophyta > Magnoliopsida > Alismatales > Hydrocharitaceae > Ottelia > Ottelia alismoides. The sequence goes on from JAZKJV010011215.1 coordinate 644,538, forward strand.
TCAAGAGGTCGGTTAGATATCATCCTAACTGAGAAAGGATTGCCATCTCCTACTCAGGCTGGAGATCATCTCTTAACAATCATTTGATGGTGCTTCATGAGTCCTCAATCTAACTCTTTAGATGTTCATCCAAGCACCAGCCTCTATGATTAAATATTTGAATCAACAGTTGTATGATTATCAAGATGGCCATGGTACATAACCCTAATTGTACTAAGGGACCTATTATGCAAATTATGTATTCTTCATTTCAGATTAGGGAATGATATTCGCAATAACATTTATTGCATAATGGCTCGCCGTGGGCTCGCATGTCCAACATGCACCTCCCCTCAGCCCCTGCACCTCCCTCTCTACCCCCATCTCATCTCACTGCCTAGCAGACCACCTTCGCCTCCTTGACGATGGCGCCCGCATCCCCCTCCTACAGGTGCGGGTTTTTCTGCAACGATTAACCATGTGTACTCCTACAGGTGCACAACCATGGCTATCAATCATGGGTGTCGCTACAGAACTGTACTACATAGAGAAAGAGAGAGCGAGGGGAGGTAAGGGGGCGATGGGAGGAGATGGTGGATAGGAGCTCGCGTTGGAGGGTGCATCTCTAGTGTGTTTGGATGCATCTAGGTTGGAGATGAAGGGGAGGAGGGAGGAGTAGAGTTGGATGGTTATGCCCCTCTTAACCTCACCATGATTTGAGAAAAGCATGGTTAAGTTCAAATCATTGACGGCTAAAGTAACTGAGGGGCACAAGTGACAGAACGACAAGAAGTCGGGGGCACAACTGATATTCTTAAAAAGGGAGGAGTATAATTGAAATTACAATATCTCATAGGAGCACAACTGATAAAAATCCTATTTTTTAAGTTCTAAAAAATCCCAAGTCTTTTATTGATTATTGAATTGATCAGGCAACATCCATATTTGAACTTGGGAATAAAGGATTTGCAGTCCCCTGCCTTACCACTTGGCCATGTCGCCAAAATAATACAAAAAGGATATAAATATCCTTCCACGTGTCTCTAAGAGGATGAAAAAATGTGAGACTATATCAAGAATTATGTGCAAAAAAATGAGAATATACTCGGGTTTCAAAGGAATTGCCCGTATAGAAATTCAAAAAGGAATAGATTTAATCCAGGCCATAATCTATATTGGATTCCCGAATTTTTTAATAGAGAGTCGAATACGAGGAATCGAAGAATTATAGATAAATGTATAAAAAAAGCTAAATTATGTGAATCGAAGGCTCAACATTGCTACCACAAGAATTGAAAAACCTTATGGGCAACCTAATATTCTTGGATTCCAGAGTTCAAACCCATGACTAAAATGCAATTGTTATGAAATAGAATAAAAACTAAGAAGTTTTGTAAAGGGCTTATCAATAAATTGGGGATGAGCATCGGGTCGGGTCGGGCTCAACCCAGCCCAGCCCAAGCCCAGTTCCAATTTATGGGCCTGCGGGCCGGGCCTAAGCCTATCGAATTTCTGAAATTGCAGCCCGAGCCCGACTTGCAAGTACATGGGTTGGTTCGGGTCTGGTCGGCATCCTATATTAAAAAAAGATTTTCTTAATCCAATATTGTAGATTCTAATATTTGAATCCATTTAACTAATAAGGTGGTCGAATGATATAATGAGGGGTTAGCGTCGCTTATTATTTCTAATAAGCTAGAGTCCAAAATAGGAATTAATATTCGGAAATGGATTCAAATGTATGTATTATGATATCTTTCTCCTCGTCCTTTTTAAACGTGAAAACAATACACATTTAATATGCAAATATACATATGGAATATGTATTTCTTCAAAACATGATAGTTGATGTCTAAGCAACATAGAATAATGACAATTTAAAAAGGAAGATTGACTGTGATATTAGAAATCAGAAATTACAGATGGAGAAAATCCCGAGCCTATATACTAGCCTACACTCGGACCTATACTCGGGCTGGCCCAAGGGCTTCGGACTCGGAACCAAGCTAGCCCGAACCCGGCCTAAAAACAAGATCAGGCCAAAAATCAAGCCCAAGCCCATTTGTTTATTGTTCGGGCTCAGGCCGGGCTTGAGCTTCATCGGACCGGACTCGGACTTCATCGGACCGGGTATCAGGATGGGTCAGGTCGGTCCAAAAATATGCTCATCCCTACTATAAATAGGGGTGCTAATCGAATCGAATACATTCGAATCGACTTAGATTCAAATTCAATTCATTATAAAATTTTCGAATCCGAATTCGAATCGAATATTAAACAAATTTCTAATCTAAATTCAAATTCAAATCGTTTGAAGTTTCAAATATTCAAATTTGATTCATTTTATATCGAATTAGAATTTTATTTAATAATTTAACTAATAATAAAAAATTTATATTAATAATATTTTAAGTTTTAAAGAATTGAATAGACTTTGTAATACTAATTTGTGAAAAATAATTGAGATAAATAAAAAACTTTTACATAAATGGTAAAATTCAACATATAATATAAATTGCATTAAAGTACTTAACTTTTGTTGTTCGTGTATGTCTCTAGCAATCTTCATTTGCTCTTTTTGTACCTGTGGTGAATTGGATATATAAAGAAAAAATAATTATTGGCACATCTTGATAAACATTGATATTTTCTTTTTGTACCTATGATGAAAATTCAATCAATGCATCTACACCTTTCAACAGGCACTCCACCAACTTTCTCATTCTCTTTGGTAAATTATTCATAAACCATTGATCTTTTCTTTCTATCAATCTTATTAATTATTTAAGGAATCAATTTTTCTATTTCTTTAGCCTCTTCTTCCACTTTTTCATTAATATCATCATCATGACCAATGACCCTCTCATGGACACTATCTTGAGAAGATGGTATGCTTGAATTAGATTTCTATAAACAAAATGAAAACGCATACTCAAAACTATATTTTAAATTCCATACCATTATAGAAATACAAGATATAGAGTAATAGATATACATGTCCAAACTAATAACCAGAATATTGTGTTCCAGGTTTCTCTGAAGAATCCTCCAAATCTTCCCTCCCATTGTGACCTATCTCCATGATATCTGAAAAAAAAAGAATCACTAAATTTTATCAAAACCATTAAAGGTCGATGTAAACTGACTTATGGAGCTGAACTAACATTTGAGGTGTATAAAAACCGACAGACTGGACTGAGAACTCAGTTGGTATGGCTCTGATCTTCAATTTTCTAATATGTAACATTTTTTCTACGTCAAGAATGAACAGTTCATGCTCATTTCAATGCACTCTTATGGGGGTATAGTTGGGCTTATTAAATATTATGATGATATTTCCTTCTTGATAATCTAGTCCCCTTGTAATCTTAAAGCTATTAAGACTGGAGCCGACGGTGTTGGAGAGAGCGAGCAGGAGCGGGAGGCTGGAGCCGGTGGCGTTGGAGAGAGCGAGCAAGAGCGGGAGGCTGGAGCCAGCAATGTTGGAGAGAGCGAGCAGGAGCAAGAGGTTGGAGCTGGCGACGTTGGAGAGCAGAAGCAAATGTTAGGATTTTTTCCTCATGAGTGACGAGGGGAGAGAGAATTTGGGGAGTAAAGAGGGGGTATGATGTATGCAATAGGCATCCTAAAATTGGGATGTCTAGAATAAGATGATGAAACATTTTATTTACTATATTAAGTTGTATATCATGTGTGGGGATTTTACAAAATATATACTATATTTATTTACATATATAGAATGCTCCATACTGTAGAGATAGATATTATTATATGCTATGTACATGTTCGTAATTTTTATTTCTCTCTGTACTACTATGTACTTTACCCTTGAGGTCTCTCCCTATATAAGAGAGCCTAGGGTTCCTTTGAATAATATATCACTTGTTTTTCCCAACATGGTATCAGAGCCCAAGCCCTAGGGCTCCCTCCCTCTCCCCACCCGCCGCCCTCTCTCCCTTCGTTTCCTCCGCCTCCGCCTCCGCCTCCCCAGGTTCCTCTCCGCCTCCTCGGGCCCTCCACCTCCCCGAGGCCCTCCGCCGAATCCCCAGTTATGCCGGCCCCCTAGTTCTGCCGGCCCCTCTTAGTCCCGTCGGCTGCCCCTGTCTCGGTGTGCCCTAGCCGAACTCCTGTCACCCACCGTTGGCCGTCTTTGGTTCTAGCTGGCACCGTGGCGACTCCTGACGCCTTGATCGTAGCCATATCTTCTTCCAGATATATGGATTTGGGTGTGTGACGTCTACATACGCACTTGAATCCTATGCAGTTTGCGTAGACATTTGTCACATTGTCTACAAACCCTAGTTCTTCTGCAGCGGCGATATGTCAGAATCAAAGGTTGATATGCCCTCCGTAGGCGCGTTCAAAGGTCATGCGCCAATAGTCAAGATGAACGGGTCGAACTATGAGCTCTGGGCGATGTAGTTCATGAGTCTCATGAAGTTGAATGGTAAGAAGCACATTCTTACCGAGGATGAGCCCGCAGAGAAGACAGGGATATATGCCTCGTGGGAGGTTGATGACTCGTATGCCAAGGTCTGGTTGTCAGGAACACTGTCGATGGAGATTGCCAATGATGTCCTCCATCAACCCACTGTCAAGGCGATGTGGGATATTCTGGCTGCTACATATTCCCAAGTGCGAAATGAGACCAAGATGTTACATCTTCAGCATGATATATTCACGATGAAGCAGAACGGCAGACCTCTTCACTCTTGTACACATCCCTGAGGGGGATGTTTGAGAAGTTATATAGTATCATTCCACTCACAGCGACTCCTGAACAGCAGAAGACATTTCGGAATGCCACCATGGTGGGTGTTCTACTTGCGGCCCTAGATCCTGAGTATGAGGCCACCCGCTCTCAGATTTTGGCTGATGCAGTTATTCCTCTGATGGAGGATGTTTACAGGAGACTCAGTCACATATCAGTGTCTTCCAGCTCATCTACTCCACCCCCATCGGCGATGGCAGTATCGCGTGGGAGAGGTGGTCACTCTTCTGGCCATGGTCGTGGACGTGGACCCCAGGGTAGGGGTGGTCGCTTTCGTCAGCCATGTTCATATTGTCACCGCACGGGCCACTCGGAGGAGACATGCTACTCCAAGCATGGTTTCCCAGCATCGGCACGTGTAGCAGAGCATTCTCAGCCCCAATTGGCATCTACTGCAGACAATCGTTTCGAGGAACTTGTGGCACGTCTACGTGACATTATGCCACAATCATCTGGTGATTCTTCTGGTGGACCTTCATATGTTGCTGCTACAGCATCTGCCAGTTCCTCTGCTGCTGCTAGTACCTCAGGTAGTGCTACTGCATTTACATCTTCTCATGATATCTCTGATTGGATTATAGATTCTGGTACCACACATCATCTCTGCCGAGATCGAGAGAGACTTGAGTCCTACAGGGACATTTCCCATGGCCGCTCAGTACAGATTGCATATGGTACTCATTCCTCCCTTGTTGGACAGGGGGAGGTCTTCCTATCTTCTATTATGCATCTACAGAATGTCCTACATGCTCTTGAGTTCTCGATGAATCTGTTGTCTATTAGTCAGATTACGAAGGATTTGCATTGTCGTGCTATATTTGACCCTTCTTCTCTTATTTTTCAGGACATACTAACAGGCAGGGTGATTGGTTGTGGCTCTGAGCAGAATGGTCTATATCGACTGGTACAGAATTCTTATGCTGGCGTCTCTTCTTATTTTGCCAGACCAGTTTCTCCGTACATCTGGCATCTCCGTTTTGGTCATCTCCCGCTCTAGAAAATACGACATCTTCTGTCTCAGATCTCTCCCAGTTCTTCCTTTTGTTGTGAAGTGTGTCAGTTGGGAAAGCATCATCGGTCGAGCTTTCCTAGTCGTCAGAGTCAGGGCAGTAGCTCCCCTTTCGAGTTGTTTCACATAGATATATGGGGTCCAAGTCGTGTACCCGATCATCAGGGGCACAGATTTTATCTTGTGGTAGTGGATGATTTTTCTCGTGTTTCTTGGGTCTTTCTTCTAAAGAATAAATCTGAAGCAGACGATGTGATTAAGAATTTGATTAATGAAGTGCAAAATGTGTTTTCTTCTACTGTCAAATATGTTCGTACAGATAATGCTCTAGAATTCTGCACACGATCCCTCTCTCAGTTTCTTTTGTCAAAGGGCATTATTCACGAAACTACTTGTGCTTACACATCTCAGCAGAATGGCGTGGCAGAAAGAAAGCATCGCCACCTTCTTAACATTACTCGAACTCTATTGATTCAGAGTTGTGCTCCTATTTCTTTCTGGGGGGATGTTGTTCTTACCGCTTGCTACCTGGTCAATCGTATGCCATCTTCTGTTCTTGGTGAGAAAATTCCTCTCTCTATCATTTTTCCTGACAGGGAATTATTCTCACTTACTCCTCATGTCTTTGGTACTGTAGCATTTGTTCATCTTCTGACTCCTGGACTTGATAAACTCTCTCCTAGAGCTGTCAAGTATGTCTTTGTTGGTTACTCTAGGACTCAGAAGGGCTATCAGTGTTATGATCCCATAAACAAGAAATACTTTGTCAGTGCTGATGTCACGTTCTTTGAGTCTGTTATGTATTTTTCCCCTGCAGGTGACAGACTGGTACCATCCACTACCAACGATGATGTCTATGTCCCTCCACCTCCTACTTGGAGTTCACCTGAGTCCATTCCTATTCATGTTTCTACATCATCTTCACCACCACCTCCACCTCCACCACCTCTACGACCTCCTATTCCACCTTTACCAAAATTCTATACGCGTCGGTCGGGTCCTGCTCAGGCTACACGTCATACATCCATCACGCCTCAGGTATGTTCAGATGGCATTACTACTGACGGGTCAGACATGGTACATGTGCAGGATTCTTCATTACAGGAGGAGATTACACCATCAAGTACATCAGAAGATGATCTTGATCTTCCTATTGCTATCCGGAAGCAGAAGCGGACGTGTACATCTTATCCCTTTGCTTCACAGGTGTCTTTTCATCGCCTTACAAGCGACTTTCAGATATTTGCTACAGCTTTATTTTCCGTGGACATACCATGGACCTACCAGGACGCTATGAAGATTGATTGTTAAAGAAAGGCTATGGAAGATGAGATGCGTGCCTTACAGTCTCGTGGCACATGGACCTTGGTTATTGCTCCTCCTGATGCATCTATTATGAGCTGTAAGTGGGTATTCACAGTTAAATACCATGCTGATGGTAGTCTAGATAGGTACAAAGCACGGCTGGTTGCGCGAGGTTTTACACAAACCTATGGCGTGGATTACATGGATACATTTTCTCCAGTGGCTCGTCATTCTACTCTTGGCATTCTCTTATCAGTTGATGTGGTACGTGACTGGAGTATATCTCAATTGGATGTCAAGAATGCCTTCTTGTATGGAGATCTGCAGGAGGAAGTCTACATGCAGCAGCCACCAGGGTTTACTGCTGAGGGGGAGAAGCAATGGTGTGTAGACTTCACAAGGCAATTTATGGCCTCAAACAGAGTCCAAGAGCGTGGTTCCAGAAGCTTTCCAATCTGATAGAACGACAGGGATTCAAGAGGTCGAATGCAGACCACTCGTTGTTTGTTCAGAAGTCATCGGCAGGTACGGTTGTTATCATGGTCTATGTTGATGACATTCTGGTTACAAGAGATGATATTCAGGGCATAGAAAGGGCGAAGGCATTCCTAGGCTGTCAGTTCGTCATGAAGGATCTTGGAACCCTAAGATACTTTCTGGAGTTGGAATTTTCCAGGAATGCTCAGGGTCTGGTAATGACCCAAAGGAAGTACATTACAGATTTCTTGAGTGAAACAGGCATGGCTGGATGCAAACCATCAAGTATTCCCATGGATCCAAGCATGAAGCTGTATGATGATGACACAGCTGAAGTGGAGAAGAGGAGATATAGAGAAATGGTGGGTAAGCTCCTTTATATTACCATAACTATCCAGATATTGCCTTTGCAGTAAGCAGGGTGAGTCAATTTATGGAGCAGCCAAGACAAGTTCATATGGATGCCATATACATGATACTGAGGTATCTGAAGTCTTCTCCAGGTTCAGGGTTGTTGTTTCGAAAGGGCATAGATTTATCTATCTCAGCATGCACAGATGCTGATTATGCAGGATGCCCTAAGGATCGAAAATCAACCTCAGGATTTGCAGTTTTTGTTGAGAGCTCTCTGGTTTCTTGGAAAAGCAAGAAACAAACTGTTGTGGCAAGGTCCAGTGCTAAATACGAATATAGTTCCATGGCGCAAGCAAGCACAGAGATGATGTGGATTCGATCTGTACTAGAGGATCTACATGTAGCAGCACCTCTACCCATGTAGCTTTAGTGTGACAATCAGGCAGCCTTGTTTATTGCCAACAATCCAGCTTTTCATATAAGAACAAAGCATATTAAAGTCGACTGCCACTACACTAGAGACTTGATCCAGAGAGGATTGATATCTGCAGCTCACGTGAGCTCAGGGGATCAGAATGCTGACGTATTCACCAAGCCGTTGCTCAGAGGACCTTTTCAGAGATGTTCTTCCAAGCTGAGCATGATAGACATCTATGCTCCACCTTGAGGGGGAGTGTAGAGATAGATATTATTATATGCTATGTACCTGTTCGTAATTTTTATTTCTCTCTGGACTACTATGTACTTTGCCCTTGAGGTCTCTCCCTATATAAGAGAGCCTAGGGTTCCTTTGAATAATATATCGCTTGTTTTTTCCCAACACATACCATATCATATATTTGTATGTATCGAATCGAATTATTATCGAACGAATCCAAGTGAATTCAGATTCGATTCATTTGGGAATCGAATCCAAAAGTTAAATTCAAATTCAGTTCATTTGATTTCGAATCGAAATTTTTTCAATTTTTTATCGAACGAATCCTAATTGGATTCAAATGATTCAATTCAATTAGCAGCCCTAACTATAAATAAAATCAACCCGGAGATATATTTTTCGTAAAAACCCAATGTGTGGGGTTTCTTCGGGAGCTCTAAGCCGTATCAGGGATACGCTTGCAAATCTCTCAAACCATATGACTCAAAGTTACGTAGTTTCTTTGTTCGATCGTGCGGAAGAGAATGGATTGCGCAGCTCCGATCTAACGGCCTTAAATCCTCGTGACATCAACAGTTGCTATGGAGGTGAATCCAAGGGGGGTGGATTGGTATAGAGTGCATAGTCAGTTGTAGTGCAGCAGGTGCTGTACTCATAGAGCCGTCCGATGGGAATCAGACGGCCCTCATAGGGATATGCCTTTGACAGTCACATGGAGTTGAGGACTCAATCGAACGGTGGTTTGGGTCTGCCTTCCTCCTCCGTTGCAAGATGTCTGAACCGGGTGAAGTACAACTGTGCTCAGGTGAAGACACCAATGGCTACGGGTTGACTGCAGGTGCTAGAGCCATGGGCCATGGCGGAGGTGCTGGAGTTCCAACGATCTTAATATGAGTCGAAGCCCTGATAAATGGGGAAGAGGTCTATGTGTGGATGAGCTTTGATGGGAGATGGGTGAAGGCTTGGGTTCGATGTCTCGGGCTCACGCAGGTTGTTGAGCCAAGGTTCTGCAGCTGGAGTGACCTCTTCTATCTATGGCTTTGCATTTGGTGTCCATATAGAAGATGATGACGCTCGAGTCTTGTGAAGCAATTAGATTGAGGTGAAGATGAGCGGAGTGCCCTACGTCGAACAATGAGGGAGGGAGCTCAAATGCTCCACCCACTGTTTGTGGCTAGAGGTGATGATGTGCGGAGAAAGTAGAAAGAGATGACGGGGGTGGGAGGGTGAGCCGTTTAGTGGGAGAGGGATGCAAAACCAATCCGAATGAAAATTGGGGAATAAATTACAGGGAAGATGAAGAAGCAAGAAACAAAGATGACGAAGGGAAATGGAATGGATTAGGCATATCACGTAGTGGGTCGCCGAGGAGGTAGGGATGTAAACGGATGCGGTTATATTTGTATTCATTCGTATTCGTATTCGTTTTTAAGAGGATACGTTTCTTATTTTTTTAAAAACAGTCGAATACGAATAAGAATATTTTAAATCATTTTTCTGCAGATAGGAATACGAATCATTAATTAACGAATGTGAATATGAATACGAAAAAATTTGCAAATACGGTTACGAATACGAACATTCGTTACTTATATTATATTTTAAAATATGGTTTTACACTTTACTCCCCTCTCCCAAAAATATTTCCCACGCCGCCCAGGCGCCCACCCCCACGCCCACGGCCCCGACGAAACCCACCCCCTTTGACCCTCCCCTCTTGCAGCCAGTGTGCCGTCCTCCCTGCCTCCGACCCCTTGCGGTAAGGCCGCGCATCACCCGGCCAGCCTACCGCCTCCTTGCGGCTAGCTAGTCGCCCTGCAGATGTCCGCGGCTCCGCCCCTTGCGACCTGCCGCCCTCCGACCTCCGCCCCCCTTGCGCCTCCCGACCTCCGCCCCCCTTGCGCATCCCCGACCACCGCCCCCCTTGCGCCTCCCAACCTCCCGACCTAGCCAGTCGACCTCCACCCCCTTGCGCCTCCTGGCCCTTGCGCACCCCTGACCACCGCCCCCTTGCATCTTGCCGCCCACCGCCTCCGTGCCCTCCTGCCAACATCCTCCTCCCCCGTGGAGTTGAGGACCGCGTCCCCCTGCCAGGTTGCCACCCTCCGCCTCCCCGCAATAGTAACCTCCCTCTGTCGCAGCCACGACCTCCCTCTCAGTTGCATTTGCAACCGATCTGGTATCAAACCTTACATTCATATTCTTATAATGTTTTTCTGTGAAAGGAATGTTTTGTTAGAAAGAAATTAGAATATAATATCATATTAAGTTAAATTTCAGGTTCAATTCATAAGATGGAAGTTATGTGGAAGTGGTCGCCAAATACTCAAGTGATTTTTATGTATAATTTTTTATTGCAATATTTGTTTGGATATTCACATTCGTTCATAAAAGATTCGTATGTGTATTCGTATTCGTATTTTGAAGATATGGATCTTGATTTTTTACATTCGTGAAACATTCATATTTGTATTTGTATTCATAAAATAAAATAAATATAGTTATGGTATGACCTAAATTCGCATTCGTATTCCTTCGTTTGCATCCCTACGAGGAGGCGTGGAAGTGTCTGCTTTGAAGATCGTGGCATCTAGATCCTTGATGACTAAGACCAAAGCTCGGCAAGCCTGAGAGATCTGATAACATAAAGCTGCACTCGCTAGATCATGCCACATCCGAGATAGCTCGATGTTGCCATTGAAGCTTCCTTGCTGTTACCAAGGTACAACTGAAGCTGGAGTTTTTAATCTGTGTGTCGTCGATGGCGGCTGGAAAAATGCCGCCAGCTGCTTTTACAAGTGGAGAGTTTCTTAGTTTCTTTATATCAAGGTTATTTTAAAGATGATATATATGTATCACATTCGTTCGCCTGTATACTTGTAAAAGTTAATTCGGCAAAGAAGTAATTATGAAGCGAACTTCTCATGACAGATTGTAAAAGCTTAACGTTCAATTTATTGAATCAAAGTTATGCATGTATATATTTTGCATTGTATTTGATAAAGTTGTAACATCAAATTATGCTACCAGAACTTTTCAAATCAAAACATTTCAAGAGATCAAAAATGAACCACAAGCAATTTTACTAATCAACCGGCCTTGATCGATCAAACCTTGTTTTACTGACTAACCTTGATTGACCATATTTTGAATTCATGACCCAATGACCATAGATTGATTGAGCGCGCAATTTTGATTGATCGAGTAGGTTTGCCTGATTGATTGGCGTGACATAATCTTTCCTATTTCTAGCTTAATTAGTTTCTGATGATCATATTTTTGGATCTAACTTTAGAAGACATAAAAAATCGCTCTCACTTTTTACGAGTGAAGAAAAAATTTCTCTGAGTGATACGCTCCTATTCTCTCCATGGTTCTTTGTGTTCTTCGATGTTTCTGAGAAGAATAGTTCTAAAGATAGCCTTGTTCGTAAAATCTATCAAGAAGCAATGTTTAATCGCCTCCGGGTTTTCTAGTTCTTTTGACAATTATCAAAACACTTTTGATAATTTACAACTCCAACGATATTATTCCTCTGATGTATTATTATTTACATGTGTTATTTGAGATACAATTACATATCCCTGTATTGTGATAATATCTGCAACTATCTCTTTTGTTGGTTGTTCAGAATATCACTGCACTTACATGAAGAACTATATGCGATATTGATGAGAAAAATATTGTGACATATTGTTTTGATATTATTTCTATAATATTTCTTTGTAGAAACTTTTGGTATTTGATCCTAAAATTTGCATGTATCTCTTGGATCAACAGAGTATACTCTATTCAAGGAAGTCAGAGAATAGTCGAAGCTTGTCCACCCTTGATGTTACTATTGTGTCTTATCAGTATTGCTGACTTTGATATCCAATCCAAACTTGTAAAGCTTCTAAATGATTGAAATATCCACGTAAATATCTCATGCTTATAGTGAAGCAGTTGCTGGGCTCGGTTAACTGGAATCCCGAGTCAGGTGACTCTGATCATGATTTTCACCTGATTAAGTTTCCATGTAAATATCTTGTACAATGTGCCTAATTGATTGGTTGATTATGATGTGCTCAAAGTTATTCCACTAAAGATTTTATTATGGCGTCAGTACACTATTCACCCTTAAGTGGTATCTCAATCCTAAGAAACTCACATAGTTATGTCAAATTTGGGATTTCAACATTTTGGAGATGTTCTATCCACAGACATGGGTGAGAAACAGTTGGAGATGAGGGAGGTTAGGAGATTGAAGATGGTGCGTGGAGGTATCATTCGTTATAGACAAGGCTGTCAGTTACAAGCTTGGTGGTGAGGGCTATAGTTGATGTGGGATAATGGTGAAGTAGTTGACATAAACTTCGACATGGAGATGTAATGGCCAAAGAGGAGCGAGGGTGATAACACACGTCGTAGTAAGTGGATTTGGTGAGGATTGGAGATGTGGAGATGGTAGATGTGCTTGAGAAATGGGTTTCACAATGGTCTCAGTTCATAGTAAAGGAGGAGGCAATTGACCAATAGGTCAACAATCTCTGATGAAGTAGTAACATGCTATTAATGTGAAGCGGGGAAGGGGTTGTTTAATCATGGGTCAACATATTTTGAAGTGGAGTGTGTCTCACCTATGGGAGTGCGCCATGTGTGCATTGACCATGGAAACAAGTCTGAACCCAACTAGGAAAAATAGGAAGAAAATAAAAAGGAAATAAGATACTTGATTAAATCAAAAGCCGGTTGATGAATACTCATTCATCACTCTTTATTCTTATATTTTAGCTACAAAAACATTTGCAAATACATGTAGATATGTGTAAATACAAACAATTACCAAAAGCATGCATTGTGTAAAAACCTATAATTAGCATGTTTTTGTGCAAAAATAAAAGAATAAAGACTAAAAAGAAAAAGAGGGAAATATTTAGAATAAATATTGAGCAACCTAACCCAAGGGAGGGCTCAGCATGGGCCTGACCGCATAAAAGCCAAAGTAGAGAGAGATAGGGGCTCATGTGTGTAAATACCTATGTAAATAAAATAAAATATTTTCCTCACAAAAATAAACTTAAGTAGGCTTGTAAATATTTGTATATATATATAAAATCAAAACAAAAATTTAAAAATTAAAAAGAAAACAAAAACACAACTTGTACATGATCACATCATACATAGAACCACCTTTATATTTAGCCTTATAAATAAATAAAATTAATTCCGAAAATTTTTGTAAGTATTTTATGTTATATATTGTAAATAAATAAAATAAAAGCAATCAAAACAAAAACCAAATAAAAATAGCAAAATTAAAAACACAAAAATATATTGTACATATACCATGTAAATAAATGTATATATGTATTTATTTTACCTATGTATATAAATAATAAAAATAAAATAAAAATACCTTTTTATTCCTTATTTTATAATGAAAATAAATAAAATATAAAATAGGAATAAAAGTGTACAAAAATAATAATTAAAAAAAATTAAAAACTCTATATAGTGTAAATATACCTATATATCACATACTATGTATATACCTTATTTTTATTTCTAAAAATTACTTAAAAATCACAAAAAAATAGAAAAAAATAAAATAAAAATATTTCATGTTTTAAGTTTTTATTAATTCGATCATTTTCTAGCCTAAAATAAATAAATAAGAATTTTGTGCTTGGCGGCTCCTGATTGGTCCACGGGGGTTTGTTGACCCCGGTCAACTTCCCCCGCGGACCCTCTTCCCTGCGGATCTGGGTGACGAACCCGATTTCTCCCTTTTCTACCCGCTTGATCCGACACCCATTTCACCAAACCCCATGTCCGACTTCTTCGCGATACACCCGAGACCCTCGCCGGAGCCACCGCATCGAGATCCGCGCTCCTGATTTCCCTACTCACGCGATTCTTTCCGATCACCCCCACGTATAAAGCCGAGCTCCTCCACCCTATGTCCTGATCTTTGGCCATTCGAATCCTTCACCTATGAGCTCCAGAGAGTGCGCGAGAGTGACAGCTCGCGTCCGGTGCTGTCGAAGCGAGGAGAGGAGGAGAGACCATCGATCCGGCGAGCTACGCCGCCGCTGCTCCGCCACCAGCAGGAGTACCGAGCCTCGAAGGGAGACGCTCCTCGAAGCAACGACCAGGAGCTTCCCCAGCTCCTCCCCAGTCTCTTCGTCCACCCAGGTATCCATTTCGCTCCGCCTTTTCCTTTAATTTTAGATTACGCCCAAATCGCCGCTCCGCCGTATTCCATTGATTCCGACCATCCAGTAGATAGATTCGATCATCGGACCCCACAGACACCTTCGCCTCCTTCCGACGCACCTTCTTCACCCCTCCATCCAACCCAGCTCGCACAGGAGCTGGGAGCTGAGCTCCTCCGTCTACCCCCTTCGCCGGAGCTCGCCAGTTTGACTCACAGCTCACCGTCACCCCGCCTAACTGGGTCGAGGCACTTTGCCCTCGACCCGCGAGTCTGCTGGAGTATTTTGCAGGGTCATCCGAGTCCATCTGAGGACTTGGACCGTTTGGACCAGCAGCTTGGTCTCCGCCGACCTCGCCTGGGCTCCTCGGAGCTCCGTCGAGCCATCGGAGGCTACTAGTCGACGCGGGAGCCCACAGAGCTTCTTCTCCGATCTTCAGAGGCCCGCGCGGAGGCCGGGAGCGCGCACAGCAGGCCGGCGAAGGTCGTTGGCCATCAGTTCTTCCACGATCTCCAGACACCGTTCGATCAGCCCTCCTGCTCCAGATTACATCGCGACCGTCTGTTCGTGGAGCTGCAGCCACCGTCAGATTCTTGGAGGATCGATCACAACCCTTGGATACTCGAGGGTATAAGATCCAGAGCGCCCGGACCGTCCGATCTCCACGTGGAGCGCCTTCGCCCGTTCGATCAGGCCGAACGTTCTCAGGGTTGCAGCGCCACCGCTTTCACCCGTTGGATCCGCTACGTGGCGCACATCCGGCCTTCGACGTTTAATAAGGGGTATTTACACTTAGGCCCCTCTCCTTTATGCAATTAGTCTTTAGCCCTGTAAATACGTAGCATAGTTGTTTACGTTTTGTGAAATTTACACTGTGGACCCTGCACTTTAGCTTCCTTGCATTTATGCCCCTGTGCGTTGTATGACACGTGCGTCGTCACGTGTTTCTCTGTCTTATTAGCATATCATACCCCTGTAGTTCTGGATGTTAACAGTTGAATGAAACTTTTAGTTTATTTGCATTTATACCCCTGTGCGTGATATATTTCAACATGTGCGTGATATTTTGGGTATTTTGCGAATAGGACCCTGGACTTTTGGTACCTGTTACCAATAAGTCCTTGGAACTAATTTTCATTGCATTTGGGTCCCTGAGTGCCCAGGCACGCGCGTGGAGCGTGTTTTGCTGGGTTAATTGCACCAGACCCCCCAGACTCTCGGGTATTTGCACTTTGGTCCCTGTGCACTGTGCCCTTTCTTTCTTTTTGAATAAAATAGCAAATTACCTCCAAATCCAACGAAAATTGGACACATGGCTCCTGCCATGGTGTAAAATTTTTGAGGATTTTTTAGGACATTTTTGTTTTCATTTGATATTTTTAAAAATTCAAAAACCTCTATTTTCTTCACTGTCTAACTTTAAAAATCACAAAAAAATATTAAATGGTGTCTAAAAATTACAAAAAAAAGTGTCTACTGTCTATTTTGTTGTGTTTGATTTTCTAGCCAATTTTGGCTATTTGTCATTACTGAAAACCACTAAAAATTGAAAAACACCTAAAAACTCATATAAATTCTAATAATTAAACCAAAAACCCAAAAATAATAAAATAGGTGCTTAAATTTTCCTTGATTTATTCTCTTTACAGAAAAACTACCTCCCAGCTAATTTAGGGCTTTTAGATATTTTATCTAGGCCTTTCTAGCTCGGCTGGACAGTACCTTTGATTTCAGCTACTGTTTGATTTTTAGAAAATTAAATAAATATCAGAAAATTCTCAAAAATTCACCAAAAACACTAAAAATTATAAAACACATAAAAATATTTTTGTTTGAATTTTTGGTTGATTTTTAGTGCCTTTAATAATTTCTTGAAGTGTGTGTTATTTTGCTTTTCTTATTTCCTTAATACATTAAAAAATTCCAAAAAAAAGGATAAAATAATTAAAAACCACTAAAAATATTTTCTTCTTTTATTTTATTTTTCTTTTTGACTACTTCGTAGGTCGAGAGGCCAACCCGTGCTCCTTGAGTTCGACCCTGGTCGCTATACCAGGTTAATCCAATAGCGAGACCGCTATCGCGTTTTTGATCGATTTTGTTTATATTAGTGGTCTGATTTTTCTTGATTGGCACGTCTGAGTGACCGAGGTCGCAACGACCATCTTAGATACACCTGATTGCCTTAGTCTCTCGGATTTTCGTGCCCATCAGAATGGCGCCGTTGCCGGGGAGCACGGCTTAGTAGTTTTTATTTTATTTTATTTTCATTTTTGTTTTTGCGGCTTTTCGCGGCTCTTTCAGAGCTCGCGGCTTTCTTGCGGCTTTTGTTTATATTTTATTTTTGTTTTATTTTGTTTTATTTTCTTTTCTTTTGTTTTTATTTTTGTTTTACTTTGAGTGTTTATTTTATTTTGCATTTTTGCATATATACCCTCATTTTATTTCAATTTATTTTTCTGTTGTTATTATTTGATTATTTTGGTCTGACCACTTGTCTCTGTTTCTTGTGAGGGCCCGAGGACCGCGGAGGCGACTTTCGAGGAGCTGACGCAACCGTAGGACTTGGAGGCGGCTCTCTTCTTTACGGAGCCGCAGGAGAGAGCGAGAGAGAGAGAGAGTTGAGTGGGTGAGGTTAGATTAGGTTTTCTTTCATTATTATTGTAATAATACAGGGACTCAGACTGGACACTTTGGACTCTTGAACTTAGCGGGTCTGTTACGCCGAGCACCGGTGTGCTCGGAGGACCCTTAGGAGTTTTTCGCGGCTTTTTACGCGGCTTTGTTTTCTTTTCATTTTTTACTGCCTTTTCCGGTGTTTACGCGGTTTTCATCGAGCCCCTAGACTTAGGATTTTCTGCTTGCTTGTGCCGTAATTAGTAGGGTCCCCACACTTAACCATTTGCCTGTTCCTATAGTGCGCTAATTGGACTCACTAATAATCAATTAATAAAAATAATCGACTCATCTCCTTCGTAGCCTACGTGCCGCAGCTCACCCTGTAAAGCGCTTTCTCCTACCCCCGATTTGTCGGGCAGAGGAGGGGTGGGCCAAGACCGGACTCTTTGACTTGGAGGTCGGTGACCGATTAAACGGTTCTGCGTGTAGAAATTGCTCATCTAGGACTTGATTTTTCCCGCTGCATCATTTAGGTAGTTTATTTCCTGTCTTTAAATTCTGCGCGGATCACTTGCATGTAGAGTGCTGGAGACAAGGTACGCATTTCTGACTCAGCATGCATCATTGATTTCATCGCGCATCGGCTTTTTCGTCTTCTCCCCATGTTTTGGACTTAATAACCAGGAGAACCGAAAAATTCGTTAGGCCTTTGTTTTCATTTGAAAAATATTAAAAAGAAAAATCATAAAATTGGGACTGGCTAAAACTATCGACCCTAAAAGACGCTCACCTTAAAAATTTGTCTTGGGGAGAGCAACCCCCTCATTGCTTGGTTTGGATACGCGAGAGAGTGACCCGCACCCTAGGTAGAGCCCTCCGGTGTTATTCCCGACTGATTACCGACTCTTCCGTGCGGGCCAGTCGGTTGGGGTAGCATTGGATATCCTAACAGGTCACGTAAGCGTTCTGATATCTTGTGTGTTCACCTAATAAAAATTGACAAGATAATTTGACCAAGCTTTTACGGTCTTCAGCTCGCGTTGCGTTGGTGAACCAGGGATTTGCATTTTGATCATAGTTTTTCCAGATCTCATCCGCACTACTCGACCAGATCACGATGATGGGTAGACGCTCTCTTAGGCAGCCTCTGGCTGCACCGCTTTCGGGCACGTCTACCCAATCATCTAGGTCGGGCCGCGAGAGCCAAGACCAGTTCTCCGAGCCCGAGTACGATTCCGCCTTGTTCCCCCTCGACCCCCTTTCTTTCGGTTCTGAGAGATAGGAGCCAGAGGAGAGAATAGCAGATTTGACAGCACCTGAGTATGGCTCATTTGATTTTGCAGACGTCATGGTCGGTAGTTCAGAGGACCGCTCCAGGACCGAGCACATCGTGATGGACCAGGGAGCGATCAACTCCACCCTGATCACCTCGTTAGAGACAGTACAGCAGCAGCTGAGGGATCAGGGAGCGTTTATGATTGAGATGAGGAGAGAGTTGGAGCGACTCAGAGCAGAGAGAGATCAGAGCGAGCCTGAGGACGGACCAGATGCAGAGGCACGAGCCGCAGCAGCCGCAGCAGCAACAGCCGCCGCCGCAGCGGCAGCCACCGCAGCAGGAGGACACCGAGACCGATGCGGGAGTTGCACAACCCCGGATCTACACTGATGCATCATTGGGTGGTGGTGCCTGCTATCGTGGGGGACTTCAAGTTCCCCCCGAGTACCCTACAGATGCTTCCCCGTTTTCACGGACTTGCCACCGAGGAGCCCCATCTCCACCTCCAGGAGTTCTTGATGATCTGCAGTACTGTCCACGACCGCCATGTGGACCAGGATACGATTCGGATGATTGCCTTCCCCTTTTCCCTAGCAGACAGAGCAGCCACCTGGCTGAAGCATTTGGGGAAGTTCGTCTACACCTGGGAGCAGCTCCGCACCGAGTACTTGAACAAGTACTATCCACTCGGGCGGACGAATGCAGCGAGGGCCCTGATCAGCAACTTCTCCATGCTCCCCAACGAGCAATTCCATGAGGCATGGGAGAGGTTCCGAGAGCTCACAGACCGATGCCCGCACCATGATATCACGAAGCCGAACCTTGTGCAGAGCTTCTTTAGCGGGTTGACACCAGAGCTCCAGGGCCTGGTGAATGCTTCTTGTGGCGGGTCCTATTTCGCCAAGGATCACGACCAGGTCTGGGCCATCTTCGAGGAGATGGCCGAGAACTATATGGTGATGTCCCAGACCCGGTTGTACACTCAGGGGAGACCCCAGCAGCAGCCAGGACCCGTGCAGTACCAGAGGATAGCACGGGTCGATGCCGGTCCATCCAGTTCATCCGCAGTTGCAGCAGCACAGGCAGAGTCGTCCGCTGCGGATATGGGTATCATCAGCGAGAAGTTGGACCGCATGGAGCTGATCGAGAAGAAGCAGTGCCAGGGCATCATTCAGATGGAGCAGATGGCACAGACCCTGAGCGACATGAAGACCCAGCTCATGTATCTCCAGGAGGCACAGACGGCTTCCCAGCCCCGTCTTCAGTCGCGAGGCGATACCGGCGGCAGCAGCAGCTTGTCCCAGCGCTCCAGCTCCTTTCAGCAGCCTAGACAGGTTCACCTTGTACAGGCGGAGCCGTACCAGCAGCAGCAGCCCTCTTACCAGTCACCACCATCTCCAGACTTGCAGATGGTGGTATACCAGCTGGATCAGCCTCTGGCAGTACTCCCGCCAGCCCAGTTCGATGCAGAGCCGTTGATGGATGTCAACGGGATTTGGTATGACCGTCCCCAGCCTGGGATCCGACGAGACCATCCCGGATTCAGGTGGGGGAGTGGAGGTACCCAGCCCCAGCAGCAGTCATCCGGTCAGGGAGGGCAGTATGGCCAGCAGAGGGATCACCAGCCGCAGCAGCAGCCCCCAGCCTATCAGTCACACCAGCAGTCGTCCTTCGTTCCTCGTCCCTATCAGCAGCAGGGACAGTCTTGGAGACGTAAGCAGCAGGCTCACCCACCACACCAGCAGCAGCATCCTTCCTCCTACCCCACTCAGCAGCACCAGCAGCAGTTCCAGCAGCCTCATTACCAGAGAGGCTACCCATCGGGCTCCCATGAGAGCCCAGCCTTGGATGACATAGCCCGCCTCCTCACGGACCAGCAGGCTACCTTCAGACGGGAGATGGACGAGTTCCGCCAGGAGATGCGGGACTTGGTGAGAGGGAAGGCCGCCATCCCTGCACAGATAGAGCTGAACCCCAATAGCCTCAAGAGGAAGTCTGAGCAGGTAGTTCACACTGAGCATGCCACTCCTAGTGATCCATTTGATGATATGTCTTCGGATCTATTTGATGCTGATTTTGTTACACTTAGGAGCGGTAGAGCACCAGCAGGCGGTGCCTCGTCTGAGCGACGACACGAGGACACACCCAAGGCGCCAGATGAGGAGGAGGAGAGCGGTACTGAGGCCGCTCACGATGATGACGGTGGCACTGATGCCACCAAGGATGCTGATTCCACCGGCGGTACTAAGGCCGCCGCTTCACCAGTTCGAGGAGGTGGTACTGAGGCCACCAAAGTAGCCGAGCCAGCCCGTGGTACTGAGACTGCGAGACGTCTAGCAGTAGAGCCAGCCCGTGGTGGTACTGAGGCCACCGGTGTTCATTCTGAGAGAGATGTTGTTTTTCCTTCTGTTAATGTATCTCAGAACACTGTTTTGAATAAAGGAAAAGGTTTAGTTTCTTCTGGTCCCACTGTGGTGATTGATGTATGTGCGGATCCTGCCGTCGAGCCGTCTAGGCCTTTTCCTAGTCCTTCATCTGAGAAGGACCCTGTCGTCCCCTTCCCTAGAGCCCTTCAGATGGGGAAGGGGAAGAAAAAAGAAAAAGACCCAAAAAAAGAGAGAGCAGGAGGAGTTCAGCCAGAGCATGATCGATAGATTTCACATACAGCTGATCCTTCAGGAGGCTTTGCAGCACATCCCCCTTCTTCAGCGATCTTTGAGAGATAGGACCGCAGTCAGGAGGAGGAGGAGGAACCACACTTCAGAGATTCATGTGCTGACGAAAGCCACGTGTTTCGTGATCCAGAACCGTCTGCCGGCCAAGAGGCCAGATTCTGGGGGCCCGTATGTCAGATGCTAGATTAGTGAGCAGAGGTTCGACCGGACTCTATTGGATAGCGGATCGTCGATCAACCTCCTTCCGGCAGCCCTTCTCGAACGCTTCGAGTTGGGCACTCTTAGACAGAGCAGGACAGTCCTTCAGTTTGCTGATCGATCTGTCAAGAGGCCGAAGGGGTTGTTGCGAGACGTTATCGTCACTATTCAGGGCCTGCAATTCCCCGTGGACTTCGTAGTGTTGGACATGGAGATCCCTGATTCAGTGGCCGATACCCCCATCATCCTCGGTCGTCCGTTCTTGGCCACAGCCAAGGCAGTGACTGATCATGATAGCGGGAAGGTATACTTTCGCGTCGAGGGCGAGAGTGTACAAATAGAGACGGTCGAGTACTACAGAGCCAGAGAGAGAGCATGCTCAGAGACTAGCACAGATACAGAGCAGCTGACAGAGGCCGGGCTAGACATCCACCAGGACTGTGATTTTGTGATCACAGATGATGAGGCAGCATGGGCAGACCCTTCAGCACAGGCCATCCTCTCATTTCCAGACACCACTGATGCAGAGATGACAGCAGAGGAGAGCTTGGAGAGCACAGCCCTGGTCCAGGATACTACAGAGGCAGCAGAGCCGGTTCTCGACCGCGACACGGTTGTTAGTGATGGTGGTACTGAGGCCACCTTGTGTGACGGTGGTACTGATGCCACCTTGTTTGATGCAGATCCCTCGGATTCAGAGTCTGATTGGGTAGATTGTGATGACCAGATGCCAGACCTGAGTCCACCTGAGCCTACAGATGAGGAGGAGGTAGAGGCAGAGCAGATCAGAGACAGCACAGTTGAGCAGCCTCCTCCAGATCCAGTTTGCGAGAGCTCGTATTCTTTC
The DNA here is from genome assembly GCA_037367405.1 of Ottelia alismoides. Lineage (NCBI taxonomy): Eukaryota > Viridiplantae > Streptophyta > Magnoliopsida > Alismatales > Hydrocharitaceae > Ottelia > Ottelia alismoides. The sequence continues at coordinate 666,903 of JAZKJV010011215.1, forward strand.
TCCCAGGCAGATTTGGCAGACTTAGCAGCATTCACGCACCTTCTTCCGAGGCCAGATTTGCCAGCACCCAGCTGTCCAGAGCTGAAGCCGCTCCCTACTTCGCTGAAGTATCGATTCCTTGCGGGCGAACCTGAGATGTACCCAGTCATCATCTCCGCCGATCTGACTGGAGAGCAGGAATCCCGTTTGATGGGGGTTCTTGAAAAGAACCGCAAGGCAATCGGATGGAGCGTAGCAGATCTCCATGGGATTAGTCCATCAGTGTGCTCCCACCATATTTATCTTGAGGAGGGGGCGAAGCCGTCGCGTGAGTTCCAGCGGCGACTGAACCCCAACCTGAGAGAGGTCGTGATGAAAGAAATATCAAAATGGTGGAGTGCAGATTTCATTTATCCCATTTCTGACTCCAAGTGGGTCAGCCCCTTGCATGTGGTGCCCAAGAAGACGGGCATCACGACTGTGATCAGTGAGTCGGGAGAGGAGATTGCTACACGAGTACCCACCTCTTGGAGGGTCTGTGTTGACTACAGGAGACTCAACCAGGCCACCAAGAAGGACCATTTCCCCCTGCCTTTTATTGACCAGATCATTGAGAGACTGGCAGGGAAGAGCCATTATTGCTTCCTGGATGGGTACTCGGGCTACAACCAGGTGGCCATCGCTCCTGAGGATCAGGAGAAGACCACCTTTACCTGTCCCTTTGGTACATATGCCTTTCGACGCATGCCATTTGGGCTATGCAATGCCCTGCGACTTTTCAGAGGTGCATGCTGTCGATCTTTTCGGACATGGTAGGGGAGTGTTTGGAGGTCTTCATGGACGATTTCTCGGTCTACGGCGACGGATTCGACTCCTGTCATGACTGCCTAGATCGAGTACTCCAGCGATGTATTGAGTTCCATTTGGTTCTATCTTGGGAGAAGAGTCACTTCATGGTGACTCAAGGGACGGTGCTTGGCCACATCATCTCCAATAGGGGCATGGAGGTTGATCCGGCCAAGGTTGATGTCATTAGAAAACTCGCACCGCCGTCCAATTTGAGGCAGCTTCGGTCATTTCCTGGGGCACGTTGGATTTTATAGGAGATTTATTCAGGATTTCAGCAGGATTGCCCGGCCATTGACTGACCTCTTGACGAAAGACACCGAGTTCCTTGTCGATGACAAGTGTCTTTCGGCCTTTGCGACTCTCCAGCAGTGTGTGATTGAGGCTCCTCTCCTCCAGCCGCCTGATTGGTCTCTCCCATTTGAGAACATGACGGATGCCTCCGACTTTGCCGTAGGGGCAGTGCTGGGACAGAGGAGGGATGGAGTTCCCTTTGCTATCCACTACGCTAGCCGCACATTGGATTCCGCCCAGCGGAATTACACGGTCACAGAGAAGGAGGTGCTAGCCGTAGTGTTCGCCCTAGATAAGTTTCAATCTTATATCATTGGATCTAGAGTGACTTTGTATACTGATCACACCGCCATCAGGTACCTCATGGCAAAGAAGGATGCCAAGGCCAGACTTACCAGATGGATCCTTCTACTCCAGGAGTTCGACATTGAGATCAAGGATAAGCCTGGAGTCAAGAATGTGGTGGCGGATCATCTCTCCCGTTTAGAGCAGCCTGAGGAGTCTGAGCAGATTGATCCCATTCGAGATACCTTCCCAGATGAGGCGATCCTTGCTATCGCCTCACTCCCATGGTATGCCGATATTGTGAACTTTCTCGTTGCTGGGAAAGTCCCACAAGATTGGCCCAGGCAGAGGCCTGAGACCTTCCTTGCGAAGGCCAAGTCCTACCACTGGGAGGATCCCATCCTTTACCACGAAGGAGGGGATAGTGTCTGGCATCGGTGTATTCCTCAGGAGGAACACCATAGCGTCCTCACTTACTGCCATAAGCTTGAGGCAGGAGGACATCATTCTGGGAGGAGAACGGCACAGAAGGTGCTCCAATCCGGCTTGTGGTGGCCTACCCTCTTCAAGGACTCAGATGAGTTCGTGAAGAGGTGTACTGACTGTCAGAGGATGGGAACTTGTGGACAGCGTGATATGATGCCGATGCAGCCCATTCACTTCTGTGAGGTTTTTGACGCATGGGGCATCGATTTCATGGGTCCATTCCCTAAGAGTCAGGGATTTGAGTACATTCTGTTGGCTGTGGATTATGTTAGTCGTTGGGTTGAGGCTATCCTCGCCCGAGCCGCTGATGCGAGGACAGTTTGCAGATTTTTGAGGAAGCACATCATCACGCGGTTCGGGGTTCCACGAGTTTTGATTTCTGATGGGGGGTCTCATTTCATCAACGACTAGGTGAAGGCCCTTGCTAGCGAGTTCGGTATAGACCATCGTGTTGCCACACCTTACCATCCACAGACGAATGGTCTAGCCGAGGTGTCGAATAAGGAGATCAAGACGATATTGCAGAAAGTCGTCCGCCCTGACCGAAAGGATTGGTCACAGCTTTTGGACTCGGTCTTGTGGGCATATAGGATGTCTTTCAAGGCACCATTGGGCACATCTCCCTTTCACCTCGTATATGGCAAGCCGTGCCATTTACCTGTTGAGCTGAGGCACAAGTCACTTTGGGCAGTTACAGATATTCTTATGGATCCAGATGGTATGGGAGACCAGAGGAGGGCAGAGTTAGCAGCCTTGGAGGAGCTTCGAGATGCAGCTTTCTCAAACAGCCTACATTATAAGGAGAAAGTGAAGGAGTGGCATGATTCCCACATCAGCCACAAGCATTTTGAGATTGGACAGAGAGTATGGCTGTTTGATGCGAGGCTACGTTTATTTCCAGGGAAGCTACAGAGCAAATGGAAGGGACCCTACTTGGTCAGAAAGGTACACGACAACAGTAGCATTGATATATCTGAGTTGTCTTCTGAGAGTACCTTTCGAGTGAACGGCCAGCGGCTCAAGCCATTTGTAGATCATGAGCCGCGGGTCGCTGATCTTGCCCCTATTCATTTTGCGTGAGATGTGGTCTTTGACTCACATCTAATGCATCTCACGCCTGAGTTTCACTGATCTTCCGCCTTGTATAGATCCAGATGTACATATCATTACATTCTTTAGTCCCACATCCCTTTCTTCATCCTGTGATTATGCTATACTTAGGGTATACTTTACCCTAAGTATAGGGGGGATGTGCGACCTTTTGGGTATGTCTTTTGTTTCTACCTACCCCTATTTTGCAGCCTATACTTAGGGATATTTCACCCTAAGTATAGGGGGGGTAGACCCTGTACATTCTACACTCGGTTTTCCCTTAGTACACAGCCTGCCATACTTAGGATTGCTTGATCCTAAGTGTAGGGGGAAGACCCGAGACTCCTTTTGACTTTTCTATTTCATTCTTCTTCTTTGTATATGGCCTTCCTTTTCACTTCCCTACACCTAGCACGAGTTATGTCTTCTTCATCGCTCTTGACTCTGAGGACATCATTTGAGCTAAGTATAGGGGGGTGTGTATATATTTCATATATACCTTAGCCATAACTCGTACTTTGTGTGAGTGTGTTAATAAATAAAATGGCTAAAAATCACAAAAATTAAAATTTTTCATGTTCATAAACTTCTTTTATTTGCACATAAATAGCTAGTGTACAAATTATTTTTGTAAAAATGATTTCAAAAATCTTTTGTGTAAAGCTTGTGTAAATATTTTCTTATCAAAATTATGTATATAGTACAAAATTTTTCCAAAATGTTTTGAAAATCAAAAGTTTGCAAAAATCTTGTGTAAATGTGTGTAAATATCTTTTTGCAAAACTTGCACTTCATGCATCACCCATTCATGATTTCACAACATTTTTCAAAAATTTTGCATGATTGTAAAATTTGTGTAAATAAGCATCTTTTGTACATATGTATATAGTTTTTTTGGATGATAGTTGACATTTAAACTAGCCTGTAATCAAATTAAGAAATGGAGCTTGATTAAGATCTTAATCCACCTAACTTCTAAGAGGAACCTTATAGGGCTTAGATTTAAGGCTTTTCAGGTCCATGGTGACTTAATTCTTTGAGTCCACTAGGCTATGACCACATGTCATCTCAATGAGCCTAAGTAGAGCACTTAACAACAACACATGACTCATATAGATTATGGCTTTACTTGGACACCAGCACTATGCACCGAGCTCTCTACGGATGAGGTGGTGAGGAGGCAGTCTTCCTTGATTTGGGGTAGCATATGAGGGTAGTACTTCTAGTCGGAACCTCTCTTCTTCTTTTAGTGAAGGAAGTGCGTCTCAACTTGGTCTGGTTGCCATGAGGTCTAACGACGGGAGTTGTGGGTTGCGATAAAGCTTCAAAAGAGGGATAGTCTACTGGCTCAAGAGGAAAAACTCCTTGTATATATGCTGCACATGTATATGTTGTATAGATGCACTTGAAAAAAATGTGCAAAAAGAAAATAACTCCAAAAAAGTGGTGGGTCTGAGAGAAAATGATAATCCCACCGGAGTATGTATATAGAGTGCAATAAGCAAAGCTTGAGTATCATGATCCACCTGATGTAGCTTGCAGCAGGGAGACTTGGCTACACTGGTCAAGCTCCCAAGGGTACTTGGCTACAATGGCCTTGACCCATTCTCTTCTTCCTCCTCTTCTTGAGCCGGTTGAACTTGAACTTAGAAGGGAATACCCCGCTCCTCGAGGAAAGAGTGGCCAGATTGAGGTCATAGAGTTACCTTGTTGGGGAGGGTCAAGTTGCCATTTCTGAGGTGGAGAGCTTAGACCTCACTTTCACAGGACAGGAAAAGATTCATGGTCTTCAGGGTTTGTGATTGATGACTTGTTCTGATCTGGAGCATTGAGGAGTCTTGGTTATAGAATAGTGGAACTTAGAGGCTGTTGAGTTTTAGACTTAAGTCCAAATAAGGTTCCGACACATTAATAATCCAAAGATCTGATCGAGCTCCATACCTTAATTTAATGAAGGCAAGTTTAATAATCAGCCTTGATCCACGTACATTCTCTTTTTCTTTTTCTTGATTTCTTTTTCACTTCTTTTTCAAATAAGTGTTTGCTAAGGGACTAGCAAAGTTAAGTATAGGGGGTGATGAATACTCATTCATCACTCTTTATTCTTATATTTTAGCTACAAAAACCTTTGCAAATACATGTAGATATGTGTAAATACAAATAATTACCAAAAGCATGCATTGTGTAAAAACCTATAATTAGCATGTTTTTGTGCAAAAATAAAAGAATAAAGACTAAAAAGAAAAAGAGGGAAATATTTAGAATAAATATTGAGCAACCTAACCCAAGGGAGGGCTCAGCATGGGCCTGACCGCATAAAAGCCAAAGTAGAGAGAGATAGGGGCTCATGTGTGTAAATACCTATGTAAATAAAATAAAATATTTTCCTCACAAAAATAAATTTAAGTAGGCTTGTAAATATTTGTATATATATATATATATAATCAAAACAAAAATTTAAAAATTAAAAAGAAAACAAAAACACAACTTGTACATGATCACATCATACATAGAACTACCTTTATATTTAGCCTTATAAATAAATAAAATTAATTCCCAAAATTTTTGTAAGTATTTTATGTTATATAGTGTAAATAAATAAAATAAAAACAATCAAAAAAAAACCAAATAAAAATAGCAAAATTAAAAACACAAAAATATATTGTACATATACCATGTAAATAAATGTATATATGTATTTATTTTACCTATGTATATAAATAATAAAAATAAAATAAAAATACCTTTTTATTCCTTATTTTATAATGAAAATAAATAAAATATAAAATAGGAATAAAAGTGTACAAAAATAATAATTAAAAAATAAAAAAATTAAAAACTCTATATAGTGTACATATACCTATATATCACATACTATGTATATACCTTATTTTTATTTCTAAAAATTAATTAAAAATCACAAAAAAATAGAAAAAAATAAAATAAAAATATTTCATGTTTTAAGTTTTTATTAATTCGATCATTTTCTAGCCTAAAATAAATAAATAAGAATTTTGTGCTTGGCGGCTCCTGATTGGTCCACGGGGGTTTGTTGACCCCGGTCAACTTCCCCCGCGGACCCTCTTCCCCGCGGATCTGGGTGACGAACCCGATTTCTCCCTTTTCTACCCGCTTGATCCGACACCCATTTCACCAAACCCCGGGTCCGACTTCTTCGCGATACACCCGAGACCCTCGCCGGAGCCACCGCATCGAGATCCGCGCTCCTGATTTCCCTACCCGCGCGATTCTTTCCGGATCACCCCCACGTATAAAGCCGAGCTCCGCCACCCTATTTCCCGATCTTTGGCCATTCGAATCCTTCACCTGTGAGCTCCAGAGAGTGCGCGAGAGTGACAGCTCGCGTCCGGTGCTGTCGAAGCGAGGAGAGGAGGAGAGACCATCGATCCGGCGAGCTACGCCGCCGCTGCTCCGCCACCAGCAGGAGTACCAAGCCTCGGAGGGAGACGCTCCTCGAGGCAACGACCAGGAGCTTCCCCATCTCCTCCCCAGTCTCTTCGTCCACCCAGGTATCCATTTCGCTCCGCCTTTTCCTTTAATTTTAGATTACGCCCAAATCGCCGCTCCGCCGCATTCCATCGATTCCGACCATCTAGTAGATAGATTCGATCATCGGACCCCACAGACACCTTCGCCTCCTTCCGACGCACCTTCTTCACCCCTCCATCCAACCCAGCTCGCACAGGAGCTGGGAGCCGAGCTCCTCCGTCTACCCCCTTCGCCGGAGCTCACCATTTCGACTCACAGCTCTCCGTCACCCCGCCTAACTGGGTCGAGGCACTTTGCCCTCGACCCGCGAGTCTGCTGGAGTGTTTTGCAGGGTCATCCGAGTCCATCTGAGGACTTGGACCGTTTGGACCAGCAGCTTGGTCTCCGCCGACCTCGCCTGGGCTCCTCGGAGCTCCGTCGAGCCATCGGAGGCTACTAGTCGACGCGGGAGCCCACAGAGCTTCTTCTCCGATCTTCAGAGGCCCGCGCGGAGGCCGGGAGCGCGCACAGCAGGCCGGCGAAGGTCGCCGGCCATCAGTTCTTCCACGATCTCCAGACACCGTTCGATCAGCCCTCCTACTCCAGATTACATCACGACCGTCTGTTCGTGGAGCTGCAGCCACCGTCAGATTCTTGGAGGATCGATCACAACCGTTGGATACTCGAGGGTATAAGCTCCAGAGCGCCAGGACCGTCCGATCTCCACGTGGAGCGCCTTCGCCCGTTCGATCAGGCCGAACATTCTCAGGGTTGCAGCGCCACCGCTTTCACCCGTTGGATCCACTACGTGGCGCACATCCGGCCTTCGACGTTTAATAAGGGGTATTTACACTTTGGCCCCTCTCCTTTATGCAATTAGTCTTTAGCCCTGTAAATACGTAGCATAGTTGTTTACTTTTTGTGAAATTTACACTGTGGACCCTGCACTTTAGTTTCCTTGCATTTATGCCCCTGTGCGTTGTATGACACGTGCGTCGTCACGTGTTTCTCTGGCTTATTTGCATATCATACCCCTGTAGTTCTGGATGTTAACAGTTGAATGAAACTTTTAGTTTATTTGCATTTATACCCCTATGCGTGATATATTTCAACATGTGCGTGATATTTTGGGTATTTTGCGAATAGGACCCTGGACTTTTGGTACCTGTTACCAATAAGTCCTTGGAACTAATTTTCATTGCATTTGGGTCCCTGAGTGCCCCAGGCACGCGCGTGGCGCATGTTTTGCTGGGTTAATTGCACCAGACCCCCCAGACTCTCGGGTATTTGCACTTTGGTCCCTGTGCACTGTGCCCTTTCTTTCTTTTTGAATAAAATAGCAAATTACCTCCAAATCCAATGAAAATTGGACACATGGCTCCTGCCATGGTGTAAAATTTTTGAGGATTTTTGAGGACATTTTTGTTTACATTTGATATTTTTAAAAATTCAAAAACCTCTATTTTCTTCATTGTCTAACTTTAAAAATCACAAAAAAAATATTAAATAGTGTCTAAAAATTTCAAAAAAAAGGGTCTACTGTCTATTTTGTTGTGTTTGATTTTCTAGCCAATTTTGACTATTTTTCATTACTCAAAACCACTAAAAATTGAAAAACACCTAAAAACTCATACAAATTCTAATAATTAAACCAAAAACCCAAAAATAATAAAATAGGTGCCTAAATTTTCCTTGATTTATTCTCTTTACAGGAAAATTACCTCCCAGCTAATTTAGGGCTTTTAGATATTTTATCTAGGCCTTTCTAGCTCGGCTGGATAGTACCTTTGATTTCAGCTACTGTTTGATTTTTAGAAAATTAAATAAATATCAGAAAATTCTCAAAAATTCATCAAAAACACTAAAAATTATAAAACACATAAAAATATTTTTGTTTGAATTTTTGGTTTATTTTTAGTGCCTTTAATAATTTGTTGAAGTGTGTGTTTATTTGCTTTTCTTATTTCCTTAATACATTAAAAAATTCCAAAAAAAAGAAGGATAAAATAATTAAAAACCACTAAAAATATTTTCTTGTTTTATTTTATTTTTCTTTTTGACTACTTCGTAGGCCGAGAGGCCAACCCGTGCTCCTTGAGTTCGACCCTGGTCGCTATACCAGGTTAATCCAATAGCGAGACCGCTATCGCGTTTTTGATCAATTTTGTTTATATTAGTGGTCTGATTTTTCTTGATTGGCACGTCTGAGTGACCGAGGTCGCAACGACCATCTTAGATACACCTGATTACCTTAGTCTCTCGGATTTTCGTGCCCATCACCGGTCTTCATGAAAAATATGGGTCTCAATAAGACCTATATTTTTTCATGAAGGCATCAAAATCAAAAGAGGATATATGTACAAACAGCAAAATTTTTAAGGTAATTTATAGATTAAAATATTTGTTTTCATTTTTCATTTTTTTATTTTTTACTTAATGTTGTATACATAAAATATTTTTTTATATAATATTAAAATTTATTTTCACATTACTCTATTTTTAGATTTTTTAATAATTAAGAGAAAGATGCAATAAATGAAAAAGGTTATTATATACAAGTGTATAAGTTAGAGTTCACGGATTCACTTTTGAGATTTTTCAAGGATTTTATTTAAAACATAAATTGAAATAATATAAATGAAAAAGAAATAATTTAAAATAAGATAATATATACATGAAATAAAAGAATAAAGTTAGTACCATTATAAAATATATAATATGGTCCCAAAATTCAAGTTTCACATATGAACTTTAATTCTTTTAAATTTTAATCTTGTTATGTAGATAATTTAGTGTGCATTAATTCGAATATGAGTAAAGTTTCATAGGAGATTATTCATCTTTAAAATTTCTGATCTTCTTAATTAGGATTTATTTCATTTGTCATATATAAATGTTTGTATTTTTTAGGATTTTTATTAGATTATGTTAGTAATACGTGCACAATGGCATTAATTTATTATCATTTAGGGTTGACATTAATTTATTAAAATTCAGGGAAGTTTATGCTTATTTATACAGATATATATAGAGAGTTAAACCCTATATATACATAGGGTTTTAACTCCTTATTTTTGTTCATTTTATTTGATTTTACTCTTTGAACTTATTTAAGAGTTAATAGTTTACAATTAGTCTATTTCTATTATTAGTCTTATTTTTGTTATTTTATTATTTTATGTTAGTTTTGTGTGTTTTTCTCACGCAGGACAAAATGTGAGTACAAAGTAGATGAATAACAAATTCATCATAGAGCCAAACCAACTTAAGTGGGTGAGTTTGAAGTGTTCGACCATCATCCGGTGGTTCAAATCTATTGATATATTTCATCTCGGATGCCTAATCAAAGCCATTGATCAATAATTTAATGTCTGAGTTTCTTTTACTTAAGCGAACGAAGTAGAGTCATCGAATCTTCATCCTATTATTGATCAAAGCTAGGGGCGGACCCACGTTCAAGAGAGATGGGGCACAAGGCCTCCCTACTTTTCAAATTCTTTGTATTTTATCTTATTATCAAATCCAATAACTCTTCCTTTCCTATCAATTGCCCCCCAAATCACATGTTACATTGTTATCCTCTCCCGATTACTTCATCAATCACCAATCAATTTTCCTTTCTACCCTCCTATTAATTGCATAGCTTCAATAAACAAGCCTTTAATTAATCTTCTTCCATTTTCAAATAATCCATGCATGCAACTAGTACTCTTTTAATAAATCCTCCACCATTTTCGGAATCAATTATCCACTCTAATTTATTTTGTTGTGTATAATAATATTAATTTGACGATGATGAGAAGACATATACAACAAAATTAGATAAGTGAAATATATAATTTCAATTAAATCATCACAATAAATTTCCTCTGCTACTTCTCCAAATAAAATATATCCAACTATTCCCTTCTCCAAATTAGTCTCCTATATTCCCCATCCATATACTCTTCTATTCCCTATAATCCTGTTATTTCCAATTAGTCCCCACATTCATCATCTTGAAAGTATATGTGACATTGTTAAATTTATATATCTTTCAAGCATGGGAGTTTCAAATACCAGTAAACAAAGATGTGTTTGCCTTAAATGTTTATTTTGTTAAATTGTCGATTCATAGATATCAAATCACATGTATTTATTATTGTGTATTGAAAGTACATAAAATATATAAAATTATATTTTCATCTTACGTACATTGTTTATTCTTTTATTATATTATGCGACAAATGTCTTCAATTTACAACATAAAATAATAATGATATTTATCGTACAAGTAGTGATGGTTGCTATAATTATCTTATACATTTAAATTAAAATTACATTATATCATTATTATCTTATAATCTAGAGACAAAAACTTAGAATGATAAATTTTATTATTTTATAGATAATATATCTTGAATTTTGACAATCTTCTTTAAAAGTCATTATATAGATAATAAGATAAAGTAAAATTCATCACTACATGGGTGACCCATAGGGATGAAGATGGATAATGATATATTTTATTCGAGCTACCATCATATCTGGTTTAGACATATTTTGGCATCCATATAAATATCTATTTTAAAGGATATAAATAGCACATCTTGAATCACATCTGATTGGACCTGCTGATCACTACATACACTGTCTGGATTATTGTTAATTTTGCTCGATGTCTTTCACACACAACAACACGTATTTACTTGTTTTCAAGAGATGGACTTTGTTGATAATTCATCTAGAAAAAAAGTGATTGTTATATAAGGTCATACATTGTAGAAAAATATTTTCCTCCATTTTTCAACATGGCCACTGTTATTATTTATAATTGAAAATTCCAAAGCATATTTTCCCACTTGATCATTTCTATCGCCATCCAAGCAAATCATCATGGATTTCCTTGAAAAATCTTGTTTAACTCATCCCAAAATCCTTGCTTTCCCTCTTCTCCAAGACAACTTGGAATACATATGTGCAATTGATGTCTCTTGAGATTAGGTTAAAAACACTACAAAATGTTATGACATGAAGTTTGCTACAAAAACTAAGATAAATACATCATTTTCGATAGAAAAGAAATCCCACTCGTCGGACTCCCTCCCCTCAACTTCACAAGCTACTATAATCGCTATTCTACCACTCTGACCACCCCATCTCCAACCACAACGTTCACTCACAAGCATCACAACACCGCACCTACTTCTCAACACCAATATATCAACCTCATTCATAAGTGAGTCATTTTTGATAAAAGGAAGCCCACTCCACCTCGACCCCCTTCCCCGACTAAGCATGCTATTATGGTCGTCATTTCTATCTTGTCGTCGTCTCATTTCCAACAACTACTCCCATCACTTGCAGACATCTACTCACTAATACTTCTCACCACCACCACTACACCAAACTCGTCTATAAAAATGTCAAGTCTCACCATCGCGGTCTCGATCTTACAAGCACCATATCCTAAATCATCCTTTCTATACAAGGAAGAACCTTAGTTCACAACAACAAAGCCCTCAAACATAGAGCAAAGACTATAAGAAATTTTGGGGCCATTTCTAGTATGATCTCGGAAAATAACTTTTTAAATTCAGTTGCCAATAAAAAACTCAACATTTACTCCAAATAAATCAATTATCAAGTTTTCTTCCCCTCATTAATCATCATAATCAAAGGTCCTACGGGTCCAATATTTCATGAGATCAATAATTTGGCATGTTGATATTCAAAAGGTGCGATATGTCTTTACTTCCACATTATTTAATTTAATAGGGACAGTCTATTATGCTATCGAGTGTAAAATATAAATCTATAAACAAAATGGTAAATGTAAGCAGTTATGAAATAGTGTCATGAACTGTCTTAGTTATTGATATCCAAATGTGGACTCTGTCTCTCATATTAGACTATCTAACCTTTTCAGCCCCTCATGTTTATTTTATGTTAAATTAGTTATCGATATCTAAAGGTGGACTCTCTCTCTCTCTCTTAAATTAATTATACATGCTTAGGATGGAATCCACAAAAAATATGGATATATCCGTATATGTTTTCATACCTAAGTTAAAAGCCCTTCCATATGTAAAAATTAATGTATGAATATTTGTGAATATTAAGGTGATATATATGGGTAAAATGGGGATGCTCCCAAGAGTTAACTGCTCTCTCACCCCATTTTTCCTACTATTTTATTTTTTTTGAAAATTTCTGTAGAAATTCATCACTATATCCCTATATTATGTCATTCAAGTTTCGTGAAACAAAGACTCCTACGACTTCCATCTAGACAGCTATTTTTTAGCGGTCGCATAATTGTTGTAATGGACCTTATCTGAATGGAGGACGTAAGAGTCTCCATTTCGCACAAAACTTGAATGCCATAATATAGGAATATAGTGATGAAAATCTATGGAAGCATTTTTCAAAATAAAAAAAATGAGAAAATTGGGGCGGGGGAAGCCAAGTTAGCTCCCACAAGGGGGCAACCTCATTTTACCCTACCCATTGTTTCAGCCAAGTTATGGTTTGACGGAGCTTCCCCTACCCCATATTTTGGTGATTTTTCTCATTTTTTTTGAAAATTATTGTCTTGAATTTTATCAGTATATCTCTCTAATATGCCATTCGAATTTTGTCAACAAAAGAGACTCTGCCCTCTATCTAGAACATGTCGATTACAACAATTCTAAGACCGTTAAAATTACATGTTCTATATGTAAGACATAGGAGTCTCTTTTTATGATAAAATTTGAACGGTATATTAGAAGGATATAGTGATGAAAATAAATGTTGGTATTTAAAAAAAAGCAAAAAAAATCACTGGAATCGAGGCGGGAAAAACCTGTTGGTTGCCTCCAAGGGACAACCTCATTTTTCCATATATATATGGGAAATATTTCAGATGAGGTGCACCTTTCCTTGCTATAAGGAAAGCCACGAATTACGGCCATATGATCTTTATCTACGGCTAGCATCTGTCTTCATTCACAAATGCGAAACCATACGAAACCACCTCTATAAACCACTCCCGGTTTTCCATTTATAGTAAATTAATTTATTTAAGACGCAATCAAATAAGTTAAATTCGCGTTTTTGTTAATATTTATTATACTTCCTATATTTAGATTGTTCATGCGTTAATTAATTTACTTAATTATCCCTTATATGACGGTAAATGGTTTTGTCTAAATAATTTTATTTCATTTTGTATACGTTTAATCTTTTGTATCCTCATTCGATCTTCGTTATGGACGATCAGTCTTCTTCATCAGACGATGATTCTGCATCCGAGTTTATGTCTAACTATTATGAAGAAAGATTCCAGGTTTATACATTATATTCGGTTGTTGTTGTAATTATTTCGTTTTGATGTATATTCCATTTTTTTGTAGCAGGACAATAGCACCAAAGATACAGGGCATGTCAATTCTGATATCGTTTCTCTCCACCCATGTGTTGTTCTTATTATACAAATTTGTCATTTTAATATTAATTATATGATTTTTATGTATTCATTTCATTCGTTCTTTAATGTGTTCCCAAGTTTATCTTATATTGTACTATATTTAACAATAAGTTACATAACCGTATTTTTAATGAACATGTTGTTTTGATATATAATTGACAATATAAAACAATACATATCTATATTTTACTAAAGTTCTACATATTTTACAATAAATTCATTCTATATAATATCTGTACTTTCAAAATCCATTGTAACTTATGAGTACGTATTTTACATTTTCTTGTGTTGTAATACTAGTTCCTAGGATAGTATACAGAATTTCACGTTATTAATATTTTGCCAGGACATCTTTCGGGTGCCATATATTCCAAAGATATTTCAGAAGAATGTCTTCCAAATATTGAGGTAATGAGATACCAGATAATGTTTTTTTATTAATTTTGTTTTGTAAATTTATGTCTCTGCAATTTTTATATTAGGATTCTGGTGCAAGAAATATATATCCAGAGTGCGTAGAAACTGATGCATCCTTTTCAGGTAACAATATTAGTGCCTAAATTTAATAATGATGCAAACAATATATCTTCTGAGTTCGTAATTTTATTAATGATATTATTTTTGAATCTTGATCAATATATTCCTAAAAAACATTATTAGATTTTAACATGTTCTTCGATTATATTTAAAATAATGCAGTTGATCCAAGTTCCCCTACCGCAAATTGTCATAGTTATCAGCATATACCCACTGTTGGTATGGTTTTTGGTTCCGTTGAACACGCATATACTTTTTATGAAGCTTATGCTACAAAAGAGGGTTTTAATGTACACAAAAGTAGCACAAGACGCAGAGTTGATAGATTAACTAAAAATAAGACACTGTGTTTAAGAGTTTTGTATGTTGGAAAGAAGGAAAATCAAGAGCTTCTTCATCATCAAGAGATGCTTACTCAGTTGACAGTGATTGCAGCGATGAAAGTATGTTTGAAAGATCGGAGAGAGCTGTTGGTGTTGTTCGAACTGGTTGTAAGGTCATGATGTCGGTTAAATATAGGTTTGATGATCATGATTGGATAGTGCTTTCTTTCAATGAAGAGCACAATCATAACCTTGTATCCCCCAGCAAACGGTTATATCTTCGTGCCAATAGAAGATTTTCTAAAGCTGTTAAAATGCTTATCAAGTCCATGACTGATGTTAATATTCCTGCCTCAAAACAATCGGCATTTTTGGATAACGGTTTCATTACAAACAACAAAGTTGGTGGCATTGTACGTGATATATACAACCTTAATAGGGATGAGAGAAGACGTCGTGATGGTTTGGACGCAAAACTTGTGTTAGATCTTTTTGATAACTGCAAAAAGTTGACGCCTGAATTTTTTTACTCGTATCGAACTGATGACGAAAATAGGCTCACACATTTATTCTGGGCTGACAGTGTATCCATTGAAGATTACAAGGTTTTTGGCGATACAATTTCTTTTGATACGACATATAGAACCAATGAATACAAATTAATATTTGCCTCTTCTGTGGAGTTAACCACCATGGCTGCTCAATTTTTTTTGGTAATGCATTTATCAACAGAGAGACAACAGAAAGTTTTACTTGGTTATTTAATCAATTCCTTGAAGCTGTTAGAAAACACCCCATCTCTATAATTACTGATGAAGATCCAGCAATATGTGCAGCAATCCGTCTTTCATTTCCTAACACTGTTCACATGTTTTGTACATGGCATATTATGACAAAGCTGAAACTTAAACTGGGTAGAATGAAGGAAATTGTCAAGGCTCTTAAAACATTCAGCAGACTTGTTTGGCGGAGTGAGTCTATTAATCAATTCGAAGTTGGTTGGTCAGCAGCCATATCTGAGTTTGGATTGCTAGAGAATAAATGGTTAGCAGAGAAGTATGAAATAAGACACAAATGGATAGATGTATATACAAATGACACATTCTTTGCTGGGATGCGTAGCACTCAAAGGAGTGAGAGTATGAACTCATTTTTACAAAATTCTATTACTAAACAGAACACTCTTTTAGAGTTTGTTTCGAGATTCCAGACAGCCATCCAGAGGTTAAGAGAATGTGAGAATGACATGGACCATGATTCAAAGACAAGAAGGCCTAAGTTAAGAACCAAATGGACTTTGGAACAAATGGTTGATGTTTATCCGAAAAAGATTTTTCACAAGTTTCAGAAAGAGTTGAAGGAGTTAATGATGTTAAATGTTCGTGTTTCTGAAATAAAAGATGGATTGTCTTTTTACAATGTTTCTTCAATTGATAAGTCTGTTAGAGATAGAATAGTTACCGAAATTCCTAAGTCTGATTATCTATCTTGTGAATGCAAAAAAATGAAATTTCAAGGAATACCATGCAGTCATTTACTTACTGTTATCAAGTTCAGAGGAGATTCATTCCTTTCACATTCTTTTATTATGCCCAGATGGACCAGGAATATTAAGAGGTCTGGTAATTATCCAATCTACAATCAAAATCCGCAACATGAAAGGTCTGGACAGTTAAATAATATATGCTCTCAGATTGTGGCCGAAAGTAGCGTAGAATATGATGACATTTTTTTCTCGTAAAAGGAAAGCTTCTGAAATTGCTCGAAGAAGTTCAAAGTTTAAATTAAAAAAAAGATTATCAAATGTATCACAGGATCAATCTCATTTGGAAAATCATGATAATAATAATCATGTGCTTGTTCCGGTTACTGCAAAAACAAAAGGTAGTGGAAGGTGAGGAAGACCAAAAGGTTCAGGCAATCGTCGAATATCTCAACAAGATTTAAAAAGAAATAGAGGCAGACAGTGCAAAGCTTGCATGAAGTACAATGTTGGGCATGATTCTAGGAATTGCCCTTCAAACAAGATTCAATCAACTTCAGACTGGTATGCAGTGTTAAACATTATATATTTTTTATATCTGTTCATTGTTATCAAAATCTGAAATTTTTTCTCTGCAGTGATGATTCAGGACAGTCAGAATCACAATAATTATAATGCAAATTACTTACATGCGATATGGTATATATTTTTCAAAATTTTAGTTCGTTTATAAATTTTCATTCCTCTATTTAGCTAACATATCTTGTTACTACAGAGTGTAATCAGGAGAACATATTTCACATATCACATACACAAGTTTTTTTAAACAGTATGGTAAGTTTCTCATTAGAATGGTATATTATTTCAATTTACTATATTCAATCTAGTTTACTGATGTAGTGTGCGTTTTCTTTGCAGGATCTTATTGATCAAGATGGACTGAGGTTACTGATGTTACAGGATCTTATTGATCAGTATGGACTGATGTTGCAGGATCTTACTGATGTAGAGTACATAGTTGCAGCAGTTAAAAAAATATAGGCTGATGTTTAAAGACAATTTTTATTTGTATCCATAAAACAGGGTGTTGACTGATTCATATTGATTGTATGATCTGTTGTTACTCAGACGATTGATAGTCATTATTGATTTACTGTTAGAGGTTTATTAAATTTGTGGAAACATTTGAATCCAATTTATATGAACGTATTAGTCAGACATTGTATGTCTCATTTTGGGTATGGATCAGTTTTAATATTTGACAAAAAGTTTTGTGGTCGTTAAACGACACAACATTTATCATGAAAAACAAGATTAACTAAATAAATAGCATTCGGGGATTTCTTCGTTGGTAATGATTAAGAATCCTTTTCATAATACAATACTATTTCACAATATATTCGTATTAAGAGTTTCATCATTAAGTTGTAGAATGTTATCAAGGTAATGTAAAATGAAGGAATATAATGTACAATATGATACATTATATTACATCGCAAAAAACTATTGTAATATAGTGTTAAAATATATGATGACTGATTTATATGTAATGTTTTCTTCATATTGTTAACGCTATCTGATCACTTGCTGTTATTTTTCAGATTTTCAGCAATATATTATTTACTAAAAGCTCCACATCTTAATTAAGTTAATGCTACAAATTAGAACCATATATCTTTACTTTCTAATTCAGAAGTTCTTCATTACATCGGAGTATGTAATCAAATCCATTTAATATATAATGTCCTCTGTATAATGTTAATACAAGAGAGAATATCAAACGTACTATTAAATGATTATAGCTAAATAATCTTACTTTTTACGATGAACGAAATGAATTAGATATAATAGAAAATTATGAAATCTTAGTGTATTACATTGGTGTGTAAAACAATCAAATTCAGTATTGCAGTCATGTTACAGTTATTGTAAAATAAGTTGTCATATAGTAAAATATATCATTTTAATTTAATTTTAACAGTTTTAAATGTAAGGCCAATATAATAAATTTAAGCATTATAAGGAAAAATTGGAACAATGATATTTTTTACCAACATTTTATACAGTTAAATTATAATGATATTACATAGATTTTACAGTTATCTGCATATTACGATCATAAGAACATCACACATTACAATTCATTCAAAATAGACTTAATAAAAGACGTAACATGGCTGAATTTTGTAAGGTAAATAAATTTAACTAACCACCATTTTTCAACATTCCAGGAAATACTTCTAAATACAAACCAAAGTCATCGTTTCAGGAAATACTTCTAAATACAAACTACTAAATATTGTTTCAGAAAAGTAAATGTCAACACTCTTAAACATCTATGAAATATTTCTTGATGTTGTCATGAAAGCAACATGCACCATCATCTCTCATTTAATGTCCAGCTTCGTTATCAACGTGTCCGCATGTCAAAAGAGTACATGCTAATTCTGCCCTGAATCTTGGGATGTCTTCATAGCTGAAGTCCAAAGCCCTTCCTTCACACAAGTATTCCATTGTCTTCATCACGTAGACACCGCAATCCAAGCTGTGAGGAGGTTGTTGCGGGCTGTCAACCACATATTTTATCTCCCAGACATTCATTGATTCGTCCACCAAGTTCATGCCAAAGCATTCGCACATCCAGCCATGCTAAAAAAATAACTTGTTAAATTTCTTTATAACCATAAGATGTTTTCAATAAAAAAATATTGAAAATACACATACCCATTTTTTTAGCATCTTTTTTGTGAATTTTGACCCTCTCATCGAGTTATATGCATAGAATTTCCTCGCTGTGAAGTCTGTGACCAAGAGATGCCAGTGATTTTTGGTATGGATAACTGTGAAAACCTTAGATAATCCAATCAGCCTTTCATCTTCCAATTCATGAAGGTTGTCCAGATGATTGATCTCTTCCTTTGTAGCTCTATCAACCATATTTACAAAATATTGCTGCATGTTGAAGATGTAAGTACTATAATATATTCAGAGAATTATATGTGATTGTATTGACTAATCATCTTGTAAATAGGCGTGAAAAGGAATGGGATCGTGTCACCGGTACAATATCTATGTCGCAGAACATCCATGAACATTTCCAAAATCTGTATTCCAAGTAAATATATCATCACAGTATTTTATTGTTTATTTAAAAAAACTGAATTAAAATTATGTGATTACGCTATCTTCAATCATTTTTTCATATAAAAAATAATGTATCTCTTTGCCCTTGCAAAAAATTCCAAGGGGTGTGAAGTAAGTGGCGTTAAATCTGCATTTTTGAGCAAGAAAAGATTAATTTGTAATTACATATTTCTATAAAAACATAAGATTTTATCTTAAATCACAACTTACTTGTCCGTCGGGTCTCGTAGAAAGTCCTGAATCAATCTTCTTTGATCCTCGCTTATGTAATCATATCCGATAAAGTCAGTTGCAGGATCACAGAGATACTGAAATTTGTATTTATATATCAGATTTAAACAATTATTCATTAAATCTGTAATTATATCATATATATTCTCAAGAAGAACTATAAAGCATTGTATGATTAAGAATTAAGTTCAAATACGCACCTCGTGCTCTGTTTCATTGGTAATAGTTTCTCTTGTTTCCCTTGCATCTCTTTTTGATGCATTCCTCTCTTTAACTCTTTTTGTCAATGAGCTAGGATGCACTTCTGATCTCTCCTTTCTTTTCTTCCTTGGTGCGATCTTATTTTGCTCTGTGACAATGGACTCATGCTCCCCAATTCCAAGATCAAAATAGGGAATAGACTCTTTTTTGGATAAATTAATTTCACCTTCTTGTTCTGTATCCATCTTGGCGACAATTTCAGAAATATTTTCCACCACAAGTGTATTTTTTTGATCATCAACATCATTCAGATTCTTCTCTCCTTCCATTATCATATTCTCATTGATTTCTTTGTCCACTTCAGCTGGTGTTGATTTTTGCAGTTTGCCTCTCAGTTCATCATTCTCTACTTCCAACCTTCTTAACTGAATTTCATAAGATGTAATTTTGGCATCCTTATCTTGTTGCAATTCATTCAGCTCTTCTACTAGCTTCTGCAACCTGTCAATTTCTTTTGAAAATTCATCACACGTGCATTTTTTATCACTCCCTTTTCCAGCACGAATGTTAGTTTCTTGATTTAGACTTTTTACAATTTGAAATTCTCCCCTCTTGTATCTCCCTCTCCTTGCAGGTCCATCTTCAGGCACTTTTATTCGAGCTTGGAGGTTTATCTGTGTCTTCTCACTGAGAACCCGTATAGAATGAATCTTTCATACGGGAAAACATATTCATCCGCTCCTATTTTAAAATCTCATTTTTTTGTGGATTTAAACCTCCTACAATCTGATATAGTTGCAGTTTATTAAAAAATGTATGTGGACTTTAAATTTCTATTATTTACAACAATATGCAATATATAGTATTATTTATGGGCATATACCATTGCATACATGTTCATTGGTGAGTGAAGCGATTCTCCTTGTTAAACCTTTTATTGAGCTTGCCCATTTCTGTATCCTTGGACGAAGATCTCTATTGACGACAAGATCTTTGCAACAGTATTCTAACATCCAGACCTGGTATAATTTTAAAAAATCTCTGATTAGTTACAATTTACATAAATATTTATACAATAAAATGTTTACTTACGTATAGGCAGGCTACACATCCTGTAAGATATCCAAGTGTTGTTCTAGATGATCCTTGCCTCCTCTGATTTATTCTATGCAGTACATCTTCCATGTTGAACAAAATCATTTTTGCTACAGCATCTGACCAATTAAAAAAATCGAGTATCTTCCAAAGATTCAACGTAATGGAGTAAATCTCTTGGGAAAGAGTATCCACAATCCGGAAACAAGAAGGTGGAAAACATGAACAATATCAAGCAAGTCACGTAAATAGCTACCGAGTCATCATCATCTCTATCATAGAAATCTATCAAAATATTGACTAATTTCTTCCGATTGAAAATCATTCCAGAATCAAATATCTCTTCTGAAATATAGCTCTTCCACTTTAGGTGTCTGCCTCTCACAGTCACTGCAAAGCCTGTGCTTGGAATTCCTAATATTGCTCCTATGTCTTCGTCGGTGAAGTTCAGAACCCTATTCCCAAATTTAAATTATCGTCCTCCTTGATATTGTTCTACAATCCATTGAAGATTTCTCCTTTGGATATCAACCTTTCCAATGTTTATTAATTTCGAGAATGCTGTCTTATTAATCAGACTTGTTGCTTCGCTGTTGGTCTATGTGCATCTATGAATTGAACAAATGCATTACAAAGCATCTGTGCTAGATGTAGCCCTTACCTTTAAAGAAGTAATCATATCCTTATAGTATTTTCATAAAAAAATACACAAAACAGATGAAACACTAATAATTTACAAAATTTTGTAAAGTGATATATAATTTGTATCTTACTGCCATTGTTCTCAGTCATGCAATCTTCAATAGCATCATCTTCTTTGTCAGGTATTTTACTCATACCTTTACCCTTCACTGTAATTCACAAATAACAAATACATTATATGTTTAGAAGACATGTAATGATATAGTTTTAAATTACATTCATTTACCTTTCATCACCAATGAAATTGTGCGGTTTGAATCAGCCGCTTCATTCACTTTCTCCTCATCAGAAGAATTTCCTGTTAAGTTTTCATCCAGTTTTCTTGGGCCCCTTATTTCATCGAAATCTGATTCACTGAAGTTCATCTCTAAATTTTTTTCATTAAAAGTTCTTATATGTTAACACAGCATAAATAAACATTTGATATATGCATCTTTAATTATAATATTATACAACAGACATGAATGTTGTTGTTAACATTTTTTCTTTTGCTTTCGCCCAGCAGTGTAGCTAAGTGTTATTGTTTACATGATTTTTTTACTGTCATAGTTTGTCAAAGAATATTGTAAACATTTTATGAATAAACCGATGATTTAAAAATCCATCATTTTCAATTAAAAGATAAACAGATGGTATTAAAATCTACACTGTTCATATTCATTTTCTATGTTCTTAAATTATCTTTTTGAAACCAAATACTAAGATTTCTAATCAATATAGCATTTTAGAGCGATGTCTGACCTGGATGTCGTCTTCTCAGTATCGTCTTCTTCGTCCCTTTGTCGTCGTCGATCGAAGATGACAAACCCCCTAGGGTTCTTGAGTCGCTTTTGCTTTTCGTAGAGAGAGGGAACTCTGTTTCGGTCTCTTTGTAACCGATGGCGGAAATCGCGGTGTTAAAGTCTTCCTATTTATTACTTTAAGTTATTTAAGTAATTTTATTTATGTAGCTGTATAAGCAATATTTAATAGTTAATTATATTAGCTAAAAATAGAAACATATAATTCCCAAACAATACTATAATCTCAAAATTCAAATTTTTTTCCGCCATTGTTCATTCGACAACGTCTGCAGCGTCTTCACGGTTCCAGGTATGAATACTTGCATCATTCTTCAACTTTTTTCAATGCTATTTTTATAAAAAAAAAATTTGAAGATCTTTCTTATTTACATCGTTGTTAATACATAGCATACATTGATTCATTCAAAAAAAATATTAGATACATTTCGTAAGATCAATTTGTATTATATAATCCTAATTGAATGTATTTCAAAAGTTCTTGTTTACCAAAAGCTCTTATATATTAAATCGAACCCCTGGTAAGTGATCTTTTTTTATATTATATAATGTAATATGTATAATAAATAATGAAACTTTATAATGTAATACATTTATTTATCAAGTGCATGATTTATTATATAGTATAATTCAACCTCTAAGTAATTTAATATTCATAACATTAAGATTAAATTGGTTATAGTATTTGTTATGTTTTAAAATGTATTTAATTGATTAAAATTATATTTTATCGTTAAGAATTGTAATATACGTGTTATAATTTACATGTTGGTTGTGTATCAGTTTATATGGTTTTGAACTCTAATTTATTTTAATGTTTCAATTTTTAAATCTATGTAAACTAAAGTAAACACAATGATCTAATCACTTGCGAATTCAAACTTTTTCTCAAGTTTGATTTATAGTGTTAGGTGTTTCTCGAGAAATATTTATTTGATCGAAGTAGAAAAAGTTTCAGTTTTGGTATGCATATATTGTGTTATGCTCTGACATATTGTAATTGAGAGATACATATTTCATATAATTGATTAATATTACAATACAAATTGCAACAATCTCATAAAAAGCATTGATTTTTTTGTATTCCTTTGCATTGTATTGTATTGTGTGTTATTTTTTTTGTAAATTTTAGTAATTTAATCTATACATACCGACAATAACATTTCATAAAAAGTATGCTCTTTTCGAGATTTTCATATATTTCCAACCTTAAATACAATAGTTATGTTTCCAGTTTATTGTGTTATACAACAAAATATAGGAAATTATAGAAACATAAATCAATCTCTTGATATAAAATGTAATTCAATTGACAATTATTGCAAGTATGTAATAGATTATTTTGTATTCCTTTGCATCGTATTGTATTGTAATCCTTTTTATTGTAATTATTAGTAATTTATTGTAACACCGCGATCTTATCAATTTACATGTCCTACGTTTAAGTTAAGTTTATATTATAGTGTAAAGTTTTGTTATAGGAATTTTTCCCTTTCGTTATGGTGGTAAAAGTAAAATTTTTAGTATGAAGATATTGTGTTTTAGTTTGTAATATAGTAACTGGAATCGTTATATATCATAAAAATGTTTAATATATCGATATAAATGGCAACCATTTCATAAAGTCATGGATTTCTTTTGTATTATTTTGCATTGTATTGTATTGTGAGTTATTAATTTGTAAATCATAGTAATTTAATATATACAGACCGACAATTTCAGTTGCAAATATGTATGCTCTATTCGAGATTGACTTACAATTCCAACCTGCAATACAATTGGTGTGTTTTCATTATATTGTGTTATACAACAAACATATATTATATTCTGAAGATATTTCTCATTATAATGATAGAAATTGTATATCAAATAACACTTTTTCAATGTATGTCACCATTTATTTTGTATTCCTTCGCATTGTATTGTATTTTAGTCATTATTTTTGTAATTTTTAGTAATTTTAAGTAACCCAACGACGTTAACAGTTTACTGGTTGTACGTTATCGCTAAGTTTTTAATATTTTTTAGGAATTTTTTTAATAGTAATTCGAATTAATCATAAAACTTTTGAAATATTCGACTAATTCTAAAATCTTTCATTTCCGTGTTAAACGCTCAATCTCCTCCTTAAGCTTAGCTAATTAGTTATTTTGAATACCACTCTTAGCTTTTCTTTGGTGGTTTTAATCTCATCCATTAGATCCTCATCATACGGTCTCTATGAGTGGCTTTCCTAGCACCCAGGAAAGGTGCACCTCATTGGAAGGGCCCTATATATATATATATATATATATATATATATATATATATATATATATATATATATATAGGGGGGGCCTTTCATATGAGACTTGGTCCTTCCATTCAATTAGAAGGCCTAGCATTCTAGCCATAGGATGTAAAATCAAGGTATATGATTAAAACCGCCCTATTTTACAAAAACCAGATCAGCAAAGACTATCGTTTCCTAAATTTAAGGAACTCCTAATAAAGAAGTTACGCATTTAATAACTGAAAGAAATGGCTAAAAATGTGTGTTTTTTAATACAAAACGATGTATGTATCCTACAAATCAACACTATACAATACTAAAAAAACCCTGATTCAGAGAAATGAAGTATATAATATACAAAAGATAGAAATACGATTAACATTGTATGCTATTTTTTAGGAAAGGCTTGTGCAGTTTGTTTCTATAAATATGGGTGTTCCCATAATTACGAAATTTCAGGTAAAGATATTTATCGAAATTTAAGAAATGAGAATTCGATACTAGAGATTTTGGAAAAAGATTCAAACACAGCGTATCTAGAATACAAATAATCATGATTATTATACAAAACAAGCATTATAAATACAAAAGACGAATGTATGTCTTATACAACAATATTGTTAAATACAAAAAAATTGTCCACGAATTATGGAAACGAGTTTTTGAAAGTAATGATAACAAACAACCCCTATAATTAATGTATTATTTTATATGGAATTAAAACAGTGAAAATCCACGGTTTAATATTAAATTCGAGGTACTGAATTTAGTAATAAAAAGGATATATTATACAAAATGATGTTTTAAAATACAGAATTAAACAATAAAATACATATTTTGATATAAAATACAAATACAATCTTAATAATTTACGTATTTACGTTTTAGAAAATTAACAAAGAACCATATAAATACAAAAACATTAAACTTAACGATATTATTGTAAATACAAAAAAAAAGCTAAAGTACAAATAATATTGGAAAAACCAAACCATAACCCTCTCGTAATCTTAAACCGTCAGCATATGAAATTAAAATAGGATAATACCCCTTTCAGAAATATGCGGCGGAACTCCTTAGAGCGAAACTTTATTACCTCCGTAAAGTCCGTCGCTCCGTGACGATCGCGCTCGGGAACGGCAGGGAGGGCGAAATTGAAGGAGCGATTTACTACTCGCCAGAGAAGAAGTGGAACACTACGAACTCTGGGGAATCGTCGAAAAAGATCGGAATCAAGAAGGAACAACGCCTTTGTTAATCATCTGTACGCCATTAAAGGGTTCCAGGAAGCGAAAAACCCTTCGCTATCGTCGGCACGGGATAGAGGTAAGCATTCCGTCTTCCTTTCAACCGTTCGATCCTTGATAAGAAATTTTACTGCTGAACAAGTAAAATAATTTTTTCCATTGTTGTATATATGAAGAAAACGATTTTATTTTTGTTAATAATTAGTAAAATTAACATGTTGTTAGGTTAAGAAAAGCATAAGATAATAAACCTAGAAAAATTTAATATTTTTATTTGAAATAAATGTTTGAAATAATCTCACCTTACAGCTTTTCTTGTAAAAATACTATAGCAAATAAAACAATTGCATGCGCAATATGTTTACAGGGACAGAATGAGCAGCACAGACTATGATTGTGATGATCCAAGCGGGGATAGTAGTAACGAAATAAACCCATCTGTAAGTGCACTATCGAAACAGAAGAAGATCATCCCAAACAAAGGTACAAATAGTAAGTAATAAATAGTTTTTGATATTTAAAGAGTTTACTATTTTTCTTATATGCCAAACTCCGTTGTAAATATCAGAAAATATTTCTACTAAGGTGATTAGAGGGAGAAGAACACAAATGGAATCAAACACTGATGGACATGATGGCACTTCTGAAAATTTTGGATGTAAGAGATAAATGATCATTTCATTAATTATAGTTTGATTATAATGAAAAATATAAACACAACTCTTATTGTACAGGTAAGGGGTACGTTCAACATAGATGCTTCATAGATCACTTCCTACAATTCATTGATAGTCATCGTCCAACTCCAAAGCAACAAGCACTACTTAACAAGACTGCATTTGCTAGACTTATTAATATCGGGAGCATTGATATCGAGAAAAAAAATCTTAAATGGATTGTAGAACAGTATCAAGGAGGGAGGAGTTTCAAATTTGGGAACAAAATTTTAAACTTTAGTGATGACGACATTGGAGTTATACTTGGAATTCCAAGTTCAGGGTATACAATTTCAGTACGTGGAAAACATTTGCAATGGAGAAGCTTTATAGCAAATGAAATGTTTGACAAAAGCATGATTTTCAACCGGCGTAAACTTGTTAGCGTACCGACTGAATACTACCACTACGACGACGATAACTCAGTCGCTATTTACGTCACATGCCTAATTCTGTTAATGTTTTGCACATTTCTTTTCCCGGATTCGACTTATTCATTTCCAAAAGATCTTTTGCACTATGTGGAGTCTCTGGAAGATACAAATTTTTTAATTGGTCTGATGCAGTTGCATGATTGATTCTATTTAACATAGATGATATCATCAATAGAATAAATCAGAGACGTCGTGGTGCATCACCCTGGGATACCTTACTGGATGTGTATCTTGCCTCTATGTAAGTCTTTATACATGAAGATTGTCATTGTTCTTTAATAAATTATTCTTAATTTCCTTCTATTAGGTTTGGATGCTAGAGTACTGTTGCAAAGATATGGTAATAAGCCGTGATCTTCGATCAAGAATCAAGAAATGGTCTGGCTCGATAAAAGGACTGATAAGACGATTGGTATCTTTGACAAATGAACAGGTAATTCTAGAAATTATTTATATTAAGAATAGCATATAGTAAACATTTCCATTAATATTTTGCATATACATGAACAGATACAAGTTTCAATGCATCATGAGAAAACTGAAGTAGTGAGAATTAGACATGATGAATACGTATTTCCTTTTGAGAAGTTCACAATGAATGGGTTTTCAATACGAAAACCAAATATTGTTATTGATACACCCATTCCACTTCCTGAAGATGGTCCTTTGAAAAGAGGACGACTCAAAAAGGAACAAAAGTTTGAAGTGATAGAATGGAAAAGTCCAAAAAGCAAGATATTGAATATAGAAAAAAAAACCACTGACAATTGCAACTGCAGTGAATATAAGAAGGAAATTGAATTTCTGAAAGGAAAGGTTTTGGAATTGGAAGCTTCAGTATTGAGTAATGCAACAATACATATGGTTTCCAATAACACTGACCAATTAAGGAGTCTTGAGGATGAAAATAAACTGTTGAAAGAACTGCTACAATCAAATGGGATTCAGTTTGGAGAAAATGTCAAACAGAGCTTTGCAGAAAAGCATGGAATTAGCATGGATGGTGCATCAATAGTAGACAACAATGAGCATGAAAAAGAAAAAGAAGAGCATGCTAATAACAACACTTCACATTGCGAAAGCGAACACTTTGATGAGCTTGCTAATGTTCACAAAAGCAATGATCATAGCCAGATTGACATAACTCATCATGAAAATGAAATTGACAATATTGGGGAAAAGCATGACGCCGAGAATGAGACCATGAACGTGGATGTAGAAAAGATAACAAACAATGGAGAAGAATATAGCAGACCTGTGATAAATGAAGGCCCTACTTTTGATCTTGGAATTGAACTTGATTCTCAACAAGCCAATGAGGAGGAAAAAAACACAGCAAAGAAGCGAAAAAAGCATAAATCTGCTATCAGTCCAAGCTCAATGGCAAAGAGAGTTAAGGCAAGGAGTGAAGCACGACGATTTGGAGTTAAAAGTACAACAACATTCAGGAAGAAGAAAAGAGCTACAAAGAAGAGCAATGTTTCAAGTCATATGGTTGAAAGCGAAACAGAGGTTAGATACAAAATATATAATGAAAAAAACTTCTACATTATAATACTAACAAATTCAATTTCCAGTATCTATGCGATCCACCGACAGATTTTATTGGATACGAAGACAGCTCTGCGGACATTCGATCAAGAATTCAGAGCTTTTTGAGAGATCCAGCAGACAAGTACTTTAATTTCTTATTTAACATTTGAATTATTGTATGGCATATTAACACAAACTATAATGTATTGATTGTTTTTTTAGATTGAACGCAACATATTTTTCTCCATTAAGAAACTACTGCAAAGGACTTGAAATACACAACTTCTTGTACGAAAGAATGGTCGAAGATTCAGTAAGTATCAATTAATTAAACTAAGTAAATCTAATCATTTTTTATTTCTACTGACATGTAACTGTATGCAGATAATTGTGATGTTCATGGATATATTGAGTCATAAATATTGCAAAGAAAACGAACCAGTTCCATATTTGTTCACTCCATTGTACAAAATGGTGAGAATTATACTTTATTGAATAAATTTCATTTACATGTACAAGTGTTTATTAATTTTAATTATCTCGTTTCAGCAATACTTTCTCAACAATGTAGAAGCCGGCTCAGATGACGACTTTGAACATTTGGAGAGATTATATGACATCAAGGAAGAAAGAATGATGGGAATCTTGAAGGTGTTCACAGTGATACACACAAGAAATCACTGGCATCTTCTAGTGGCAGATTTTAGAGCCAAAAAGCATTTCTCATTCAATTCCATGAATGGAAATAAGCAACACAAAAAGGATCTCTTCAAATGGGTAAGGATAAAATATGTTTGATATGTTTGAGTTTATATGTTGCATAGATTTAACAGTATATAATCAATAACACAATTTAAAAATGCAGGTTGGATGGATATCTGAATATTTTAGCGCAAACATAGTGGAAGACTTCTTAATACACTGGGAAACTCTGTTTGTAAAAGATTGTCCACAACAACCTGCTCAAAGTCTAGACTGCGGTGTATACGTGATGAAGATGATGGAACTGCTTTGTGAAGAGAGTCCCCTAGATTTCGAATATGAAGATGTGCACAGGTTTAGAGCAGAAATAGCCAACATAATCCTATGTACTAGTCATGTTGAGAATGCTAGTACACCTTAGTATGTAATGATATAACATGTTTTGTTAGAAACAACTAAAACTGCAGTAGAAGTTATTAACTTTTTGGGTTGTATGGATAGTGGTTGATATCATGTTTGATTTACAAATGGTATATGATATTAGGATTATGTTTATCGCAATGTTATGCTACTACATATGTATGGATAGTCATGTTAGTTTTACAAATAGATGACTACATTATAAATTGCATCTATCATATTGAAGTTTTAATCATGATAATGCTTTACTGCTCCCGAAGATAAGCAATTTAAATATGATTCAAAATGTGAATGTTTTAATGTCAATGTTAGCTTATTATATGTTGTCCAAATGATATGTGATATTGAGATTTACAGGATGATGCTTTTTCAATAAAATAGGCAACCTATCTTCCAACGGATATGGTAAATGATGAGGGTCACATTAGAGTCTAAATTTTATCAAATAGATGTATGGATTATTGTTTGCATTTATCAAATTGAAGATTAAAGTTCTGGCAATCCTTACTTGCTCACACATGTATAACAATTTCCAGATGATTAAAATTCTGACTGTTTTAAAATAAATGTTAGCTGACTATATGTTCTTCAAGAAATCTGTCATACTTACATGAGTATTGTTTGGGAAGAAAATATCACATAAAAATGAGTGTTTCCTTAGAACACAATATGAAAAAAACATGAGTGCTTTCTTTGAACACAATCAAACCAATCATCTGAAGGACACATAAAGGACACAATAAAAATAATCATCTGAAGGATCAAACAGTTTACATAGAATTTATATAATAACATCGTAGGGACCAAAAGAACTGCATTATAAATGTGATCGTTTACATAAAAAATAGAACAAAAATTTTCTAATAAAATGGACTCCAAGACAAGCAGTCTATGAATATTGTGTTCTTTAATGTGAGCAGACATCTACAAACAATTTGATCTCCAGAAACTTCAAATTCTTCAAGTGATATTTTTCTGAGAAGATAATACTCAACAGCAGCACAGATACACTCATCAGCAGCATATATATCCTGATTGAAAACCTGAGTGAAAAAAACAACAATTTTAAACCATAAAAAACAAAAGTGAACAATAATGAACAGTAAAAATGAACAATAATGAACAGTAAGGTGATTAATTTAAATTACTTGGATAATGAAGAGATCATCACAGCAAAAACTTTTAAAATCCTATGACGAATCTGGATTGGGATTATTTGAAACATCATCACTGCAACATAGCAAAATATCACCAACAATGTACAACTCAGATAACATATACCATAACTTAAAAGATAAATACCTATCTGAGCTAGAATTGTGTTTATTGTTTGGACAATTCCTTGAATCATGACCTACATTGAACTTCTTGCAAGATTTGCATTGCCTAATTCCTCTTTGATTCATTGACACTGATAATTCTATTAGAAACACCTTTAGGTCTACCTCCTCGACCACTACCTTTTGTTCTTGCTTTTTTTGGATCTCTAACAACATCATCCCCAGCATTTGGTCTGGATTCCTGAACAGTCCTATCCTCAGAAGGTTTATCTTGATATGAAGCTTGTAGTTTAATAATTTCTCTATCAATCCTTTCTAACTCTTTTTTTGCAAATGAAAATATAGCATCACAGTCCACTGATCTAGCAATAAAACCAGAGCAAATTCTATTCAAAGTAGCTGCTCTATCCTGCTGAACACTTCTGCCATAAACTGGATAATTGCCAGAAATCTTCATATTTATAGTCCACCGTTTCATTATAAATTCTTCAGGTAATTGCTGGCAATTTCGTGCCTTCAAAACAGCTAAAATATGCTTGCATGGAATGCCTTGAAATTCCATCTTCTTACACATGCATGATAGCTTTGAATTGTTGTTTGAAAGTAATACTTCAAAACTATTCTCAGCTTCACCAACCTCTGAAACAAAATATTCAATTATCTCATCATGTGCACCAGAGATGATTGCATTCAGCATCAAACACTCATTTAATTCTTTCTGAAATATGTAAAAAATCCTTTTAGTATATAACATCGACATTTGCTTCTCTAGTGCCCAAGTTGTCCTCAGCTTCGGTCTCCGATTGACATTATCATTATCCATGTCATTCTCCTTCTCTCTAATCCTTTGAAGTGCTACGTGAAACCGTGAAATAAACTCCAATAATGAATTTTGTTTGGTAACATGGCATTGGAGGAAATAGTTCATGCTTTCACTTCGTTGTGTGCTCCTCATTCCAGCAAAGAATGTCTCCTTCAAATAGATATCTATCCACTTATGCCTTATTGCAAACTTTTCAGAGAGCCATTTGTTTTCTTGTAGACCAAATTGCTCAAGTAGTGAAATCCAAGTACTTTCAAAATATAGCACACTTTTCCCATCCCATACAAGTTTGCTAATAGACTTTAGAGCTTTATCAATATCTTTCATGCGTCCCAACTTCGACTTCAATTTGGTCATGATATGCCATGTACAGAATTTGTGTACTGTACTTGGAAGAGATATAGCAATTGCAGCACAAATTGCCGGATCTTCATCTGTAATAATGGAAATTGGATGCTTGCCCATAGCTTGGACAAAACTATCAAACAACCACACAAAGGAATCGGTGGTTTCCCTGTTCATGAAAGCACTTCAAAAAAAATAGTCTTGCCATGGTGATTAATACCACAGAATGATCCAAAAATTAATTTATACTCGTTTGTTCTGTATGTAGTATCAAATGATATTGTATCTCCAAAAATGGAGTAATCATGCCTTAAAACAGAATCAATCCATAAAACATGAGTCAAGCAATTTTCCTCATCCAACTTAAATGTGAAGAAAAAATCTGGAGTCATCTTCTGACATTCTGAAAAATGATCTAAAAGCATCTGAGCATCCAACCCATGCTTGCTTTTCTTTTGATTTCTATAAAGATTATAAATATCCCTGACTATTCCACCTGCATGACTATTGGTTAAACAACCATTGTCGATAAAGGTGGTTTGTTTCGAAGTAGATATATTAACATCTGACATAGACTTAACAAGCAATCTTGTTGCTTTCGTAAACCTTCTGTTTGCCCTGAGATACCTATGTTTGTTTGGCGATACCAACTCATGATTGTGTGAATCTATGAACCTGACCACAACCCAATCCAACTCTACTTTACGTAGACTGATTTCCATCAGTGCATTGCAACCAGTTCGAACCCGTCCAACTCGTCTCTCTTCCAAATCGAATATATCCCCTTCACTATCATCGTTGTAATCTGGAAACTTTGATTTTCTTTTTCCATTAGCTCTTGTGTGACCTTCTTTCCAACATAAAAATCTCTTAAAAGCAACAACCTTTTTCTTTGAACAATGATCTATGCCATGACGAGTACCAGCCTTTCTAACATTGAATCCAGTCCTAGTTGCATACAATTCATAAAAATTATATGCATCTTCTATCGAACCAAATGCCATACCTACTTCTGGAACATCTAAAGTATCACACTGTTCTTCAGGAACTGAATTTGAGAAGCTATCTTGGAAATCTGAAATATAATAAATACATTATTTGAAATTGTGATAATGAGAACAAAAATATCAAAAATACTTTATTCGAACAACACTTTCAATCTATCATACTCTAACTTTTATATTTCAGAATCAAATTTTATTTGTATTTTGTAAGCTAAAGTAAAAAGTATACGTGAAATTCAGTATAATATAAATATCTTTAGTATTTTCTGTGCTATCTTTTGTATTTCAGAAAACACAGTTACTTCAAATATTTTAGAAATTTGAATTTAAATATTTCAGTATAATACAAACACTTTTTTGTATTATTTTGTAATTATTTGTATACTACTCAAAACATTTGTATTACCTATAATCAAATACAGATACAACATACTTTAGTATTTTTGAACCTTTTGAATTCTGTATAATATAAATACTTTTAGTATGATCTTACAATTTTTTGTATAATAATAAATATATTTGTATTATAAATAATCAATATGTTGGTATAATAAATATAAAGTTTGTATTTTGTAAACATATACAAGTAAAGAACCTGCATCGATCATAGCTTTGAATTCCTCCTGTTCTCTCGACATTTGACACCTACCAAATTGAAAGAAAAATACAAAAATGATAATTTTTAAATCAAAATACATAAAAATGGCATATTTAATA
Organism: Ottelia alismoides; assembly: GCA_037367405.1. NCBI lineage: Eukaryota > Viridiplantae > Streptophyta > Magnoliopsida > Alismatales > Hydrocharitaceae > Ottelia > Ottelia alismoides. The sequence continues at coordinate 700,833 of JAZKJV010011215.1, forward strand.
TAGAAATACCTCTGATTCATCGACATCGATCATAGCTTCGAATTCCTCCTGTTCTCGCGTCATTTGACACCTACCAATCTGAAAGAAAATACAAAAATGATAATTTTAAAATCAAAATGCATAAAAAATACATATTTCGTATATAAAATACCTCTGATTTATCGATTTCATCAGAAGGATTCTGGAAGAACGGATCTTCAAACATGCCGTCCGTTTCAACCATTTCTTCAGAAAAATCCTGGAATTATGAACTAGAAAACACGCACAGGGTAACTGACGCGTATTCTCAAAATTACGGACTTTAATATCGCATGACTTGCGGATACAGTTGCCATCACCGAAAATTCTTCCAAATATGGATGGGACGTACCTCATTAGATTAGCGGTTTTGCATATGGAAGGTGGTTTCGTTGTATGCCGTTGATAACAATCTAAATTCGATCCAACGAATGGGATGGTTGGCCTTCTATATGAATGGAAGGACCAAGTCTCATATGAAAGATATCCTATATATATATATATAGGATAATTATCCAATGCGCACAGGGCTCATTTGCGATTCCATGAGCCCATCTTTTCATCCGTCCGATCATAACTTTCAATCCCACGTTTTTAGCATCGAGTAATTTAACAAATTAATGATTTCCATAAATAGTAATAGTATCGTTTTGGTAACATAATATATGGCATTGTCATTTGAACGATCTTTCATAATTCTAGAGCATTGCAAATCAATCGATCTCATGGAAAAAATTGTTGTTGATTCTTTCAGCGATAGTAGTTTTCGAATAAAAGGTATTGGGAATGTTTAATATTTATGTTTAAGTTTTAATTTCATTGCTTATATATTTTCATTAGGTTTCGTGTATGGATAATTCGAGGGGGGATTTTGATCGGTATATTTCAGAAGAAATCATGGAAAACGTTTTCCTTGAAACTACTGCACGTGAAAGTAATATCCATGATAAGTTATTTTTGTTCTATTTCATCGTTTCATGATTTCATGATTTGATCGCTTATGAAATTTCATATTCTTTTATTGTAAGCAATATTTTTTTTGATAAGTATGATTGAAATATGAGTTACTGCTCTTATAGTCATTATTACTGATGAAAATTCTATAAATTACTTGAGTAATTTAAATATTTACTTGTCATTTGCTATTAGTTACTGATATAGAAGTAAAAGTTACTGATTCTTTTCGCAAAATGAATCTACTTACTTTCGAAATAATGAATTCTTAGTAATATGAATTCTGAAGTTTATCTTACTGCTTAATTCAATAACTTACTTATGTAGCTCTACAAATTACCTATGCTTCGCATTGAGTTACTGTTATAAATACAATTATTACTTTTCTTGTATATATATGTCCTACATTGTTATTGATGTATTTTCACAAATGTTAATGACAATTTATTATTTCAGGTATGCCAGATGTCCGAACATTTCTTGTGTTGCACGGAAGAAAAAAATAAGAAGTGTTGATGATCGTCGCATTCTTATTGATTAAAGAGGCGAAAATGACATATTTGACAATAATATTAAGAACATATCATTCTGTAACTAATAAAAGATGTAATTAATAAATACAATTATCAAAAAATAATTGATGTGTAATTATAATTTCAGTAACTAATCACAATGAGTCAGTAATATGGACACGCATATTCAGTAATTATGCATATAACTTCAGTAATATTCTAACTCAAGTGTCTAATAATTATTCAAAAGTACTAAGTAACTATATCTTCAGTAACAATCAAAATGGGATCAGTAACATGGATATTGTAATCAGTATATATTGTATGGACACTAGTAATAACATAATCAGTAATTGACTTATGTATACTAGTAACCATAACTTCAGTAATAATTACAATGAGTCCAGTAAGTGCTTATTGTAAAGTCAGTAAAACCATAGCAACTGATAAGTAATTTCCATATGTAATATTACTTTGAACAGAATTCAGTAATTTAGAGACAATACTCAAGTAATATATATACAGTTCTCAAGTAATTTTTGTTGTGTGTTAAGTAATGTATATATCTAAATCTTATATCACATGTTCAGTAATATTTATACAATTCTCAAGTAATGGCTACTATGAGATCAGTAATAATAAAGTAAATGGTTAGTAAGTCACGGATATTGCTCAAGTAAGAAAGTGACATATAATCATTAACATATTCACCTTCTATACAATTAATATGGAAATATTACTTTGAAAAAGAAGTTATTAAATACATACACATAAGGAAAAACGAATTCGTGAAATAAATAGAATGCTTCATTGACGAAAAAGGAAAAAATATTACAGAAATGAATGCAATACGTATTACATACACAATGGTATTACTAATCCTTTGTTATGTTATTACTGATCTCGCAACACACATTTACTTGACCATTGTATACGTATTACTAAATTCTGCACATGTTAACTATTTGGATGAAAATTACTGATCATTGTCTTCATATTACCGATCTCATAACAAGCATTTACTTGACCAAAGTATATTTTGTAATATCCCGTCGTTTGGATCTTAATAATCCGCACGAAATCATTTATTTGAATCTTTTCTTTCCAAAACCGTCATCTCGTTTTTTAAGGACATTGTTTAATTGGAAATAGAGTCATTGTTAAATACGTGGTAGCCTATAATTAGAAATATTGTTATTACTAATACCGTCACTTACCAAATGGAACCAACACATACACGTGGCGAGCCCACGTTTGGTGCTCACCACAACCCAAATGGGCACTGTGCTCTCTGGATAAGCCCTCTATATATATATATATATATATATATATATATATATATATATATATATATATATATATATATATATATATATATATATATGGGTCATATGTGGCTGCCCCCTAGGGGCAGCCAACATGGCTGCCCCCGCCTTATTTGGGCAATTTTTTTTATTTTTTTTGAAAAATAACACCATGTACATTCATCCCTATATCCCTCCTATATACCATTCGAATTTCGTTAGAAACAGAAACTCCTACGGCCTCCATCCGGACAGTAATTTTTTAACGGTAACAGGATTTTTTTAAATCGATATCATCGAGATGGAGGCCGTAGGAGTCTCTGTTTCTGACGAAATTCGAATGGCATATAGGAGGGATATATGGATGAATATACATGGTTTTATTTTTCAAAAAAAAATTAAAAAAGAGGCCGAAAAATGGGGCGGGGGCAGCCATGTTGGCTGCCCCCAGGGGGCAGCCCCATTTTTTCCTATATATATATATATATATATATATATATATATGAGGAAAGGGATCCTACTCCATGGAGTAGGTAACTTACCTACTCCATTTTCTTTTTTTCCAAAAAAAATTATTTTTTGGAAAATTACTTTCATGAATTTTCATAACTATATCCCTCTAATATGTCATTCAAATTTCGTCGGAAACATAGACTCCTACGGCCTCCATTCAGAACAGGAAAAATACAACAAATCTGTAACCGTTAAAAAATGATTGTATGGATGGAGGCCGTAGGAGTCTCGGTTTCTAATGAAATTTGAATGACATATTAGAGGGATATAGTTATGAAAATCCATGGAAGCATTTTTCCAAAAAAAACAAAAAAATTGAAAAAAAAATGAAAGTGGAGTAGGTAAGTTACCTACTCCATGGAGTAGAATCCTTTTTCTCTATATATATAACATATATATATAGGGATTGAGGAGCCTACACCCATGTGTAGGTAACTTTCCTACACACACCTCTTTTTTCCTCATTTTTTTTCATTTTTTCGAAATGGATTTGTAGGGGATTTACTTAGAATATTAAATGAAATATGTCTTTCAAATTTCATGTAAAACAGACATTCCTAACAGCTCTATCGGAAGGGGTCGATTTCAGCAAATCTGAGACCGTTAAAATTTGACTGTCATGATGGATAAGTTAGAAGTCTCGAATTAAGTTGAAATTTGAATGACGCAATGGTGATATATTGTGATCTAAATTCCCCAAGGATTCAATTCAAAAAAATAAAAAAATTGTGGGAAAAAGATGTGGGTGTAGGAAAGTTACCTATACAAGGGTGTAGGCTCCATTTTCCCATATATGTGCGTGCGTGTGTGTCGATCTTAAAATAAATATAGATATGAATGTTAACATCTCCTTCCACCAAAACAGACACCATCAGCGACATTTCACAAACACACCACAAAAATGTTGAAAAACAAAAACCATATCGATCCACTTTTCTTCTATAAACTATGAAGACTAGGGATGAGCATTAAGTTGAGCCCTCCTGGGCAATGAATAGTCCATGCCCAAGTCCATTTAACATTGTGGAGTTTGGACATTGTAAAGGGCTAAAATTTTTATCAAAGTCCGACCCAAGCCCAACCTGAAATAATGGTTCGAGTCTACCCAAATTACTTGCACACATTAAAAGCAACAAGTAACAACACTTACTAATCTCCTAAGTTCTCATTCAATGTTAATGAAATCAAAATATAATCTTTAAATTTTATTGGAAAGGATCAAGATGTAATTTTCTCATATTATATCTGATTAAATCTTAGGAGAGTATTATACTTTACACATCTAATTCGTTATAAAAGTTCTGGTCAACATAGCATAGCATGTTCATATTGATTGAGGGTACAGAACAAAATACTTATAAGAATTTTTCAAGAAAAAATAAACGCAACGTATATTATATAACATTTCTTTACCATTGTATATTATGTTACACTTACAGGTTGGGTTAGTCATGGGATAACTCCTGCCCAGAACCGACCCAAAAAAAATCATATGAACCTAAAATATCGACCCCGGCCCAACCCATTTCAGAATTTAGGCTCATGACAAGCCGGGTTGAAAGGGTCAGGTTTCAAGCTTGGTAGGCAAGCCAAGACCCATGCTCACCCTGATCACAACCATGTGAAACCACTGCGATCTTTTCGCCACCACAAAACCTCATATTAAGGATGCAAATGGTCAGGTACAAACGTATGTATTACGGAACATTTTTTTCCATTTTAAACAGGGAAGTCATATGCGAATATCGATATTGATCGATATAAAAAATGTTACCAAATTCCAAAAAATAGATACAACAACAAAGCTTTTTCACACATTAAGTAGGGTCGGCTACATGTATTATTTGCCTCCTTTATATCTATCTTGGGTCATTCTTGAGTTTGGATCCAAAAAACTAAGATCCCTTCGGATAGTCACATTCCAACACTTTTTGAGCCTTCATCACCCTTTCTTAGCCGACTCAACATCCCATAACTCGCATATTCTAACAGGTGTATCAGTTGACCTCCTTTGCAAATGACCAAACCATCTTCCAATACTTCTCTCATGTCCTCTATCAGAAGTACACCAACTTTCATTCTGATCGTATCATTCAGAATTCGATCTTTACATGTATGACTACACATCTACTTTAGCATTTTCATTTCTACTAGTGTCATTTTCTGCACATGTTTATGGCTCACATGCCAACATTCAGATCCGTGGAGCATAGTATGTTTCATTACTGCTTTGTAAAACTTTCCTTTGATTTTTAACGGAATCTTTCTTATCACATAAGACACTAGAGGCTACTCTCCACTTTAGCCAAGCCACATTTATTCTGAGTAATATCTCCATCGATTTCCCCATCATGTTGCAAAATAGATCCCAAGTCTCCAAAAGAATATTTTTTTCTATATGTTAATCATTGGCAATCTTCACCTCGATTCATTCACCACTTTATCCATTAATTATGCACTCCATATATTATGTCTTAGCCCTATTTATACGAAATCCTTCAATCTCTACAACATATCTCCAAACCTCAAGCTTCCCATTTACTCCATCTCTAGTTTCATCGATCGACACAATACTATCACAAATAGCATACAACAAGGTATCATCAGAGAATAACATACACCAAGGTATCATCTAATGTCTTATCCTTAAAAAACAAATACATGTATAAATATATTCAATTAAATATATTCATTTCATAACAATTATTTCAAATATAGTGAAAGAAGGCATAAATATAATTATATACATTTAGAAATAAATCTGCAATTATACTCATGTATGTACTCCCTCCCTCCCATATATCCCCCCCATATATCATAACACGTTCCAATCAGCGCCACCTTTCTCCCTTGTCATCACATCCATCTCATTCTATCAATCAATCGATCACCCCCCCCCCCCCCCCCCATCTTACCATCCCCTAAATTTCTCTTTATTGATGAATTTTGGCACTTTCACTAGATTTTTAGATGTGTACCAGTGTAAGTATAAAAAATAATGTAACGTATACATATCTAATATCAAAAGATTGCAATTGCATTTTATACAATAATGATAAATACAACATTTTCTATTTTTGGATTGAGAGAACAATAAAAGGAAACCACTTTGGCTAGCATTAAAAAAAAAGGAAAGTCTCCCAAGATTGATCATCTGCCAGAGCCTACAGAGTAATAGCACATAAAATTAGATGTTATAATCATAAGAATTAGCGAAAAAATGCATCCAGCAAGATGCAATAACCTACAAAAACAGGGTATTTGGGGAAATAATTAGATCAAGTTGGGGAGCCATAAACATTAATGTAAATAAACCTTATTGTACATTATTTATCAGAACTTATAGTTATCCTCTCACTTTTCAATACATCCAAACATGCATTTTGACTCCATATTATTTCAAAATCCCAGAAGCTCATAGAACACATATTTTTGAATCCTCTCGCCTCCAATATCTCCTGATGCGAGCATGTAATACAAAGCTATAATGAGTACACTTTCCATTAAAATTGCAACACTGTAAGTGTTGAAGTTATGCACTGTTGCAAAGTAGTTTTCATATACATGTCCAAGAATTCACATTTTTACAATTATCAGTCGTGACTGATTGAAAACATCCCAAAACTGGCAATAGCTTCCAGCCAGCCAAACAATGAGATTGAACATTACTTTTACTAAGCATGTAAAAAAATACAACTATGTAGGGATTAAGTTCCATTTAAACATCAGAACTAATTAATAGTACAGCGACAAAATTGCAGCAGTGACCAATACGATATCACCTTTCAGTTGGAGGTAGAAAGCGGCTTCCATAATTGTTTTGTAGCGACAAGAATCTTTTCTCCACTGCTTGATTCGGGCTCAGGTTCATTTATAGTAACAGTCCATTTAATCGCATGAGCTATGCGCCCAACTTTGTCTACAACTTCAGGTGCATCTCGGATTATTGCAGTCCCCTGAGGACGCAAAATCCGATCCATCTCCACCATCAGGTCCACTAGGTTACACCTATTCCATAAAAACATGTTCATAAATGTGACTGCAACATGAAAGAAAGGTAAGAAATACATCGGTTCTATGCTCTTAGATTCCTTGCAGTACTAACAATTGCAGTAGGTGTCCTTTCTTGGCAAATACAATCAAGATTTGATGCATTTAACCATGGAATAAATAACTCAATCAATAGGTAATATTTCATTTATTTACTAACATAGTAACAGAAACGCTCTCAAACACATCAAATTCATATCAGATTCCCCTTCTCAGCCCTAAATATTTCACTTGGTTTTAACCTTCGTTACGAAGTTCCGCAAAAGAGAAAATCATGTATGTAGTTCATAGTGGGCGCGTATCATAGACGGCCATATCGCGATATATCGGTGATATATCGAGAGGAAGGGGATATCAATATCAGGGTGTATATCCATTTACCAGGATATCGACGATATATGACCGACATATCGGCGATATATCACCATATCGGCCCATATCGGTCAAAAATGACTGGATTTAGTACAAAAAATCCTAGATATCGATCGATGTCGCCGAAATCTCGCCGATATCTATATATTGATGAATAATACCCGTGTAAGCTTGATTTCACTACTTATTTGTTATTCCTAGTATTAAAACACATCTGGTAGGGTATGGTGCGACAGGGGGGTGCATACAATGGTTCTTCAACTTGGAGGTGTCCAATCGATTTTTATTCACCTTCTTCCCCTTCGAAAATATTATTATGAATTATGTATCTTTTAAAAAAATGCTATTATGCTTTTTATTTGTTTGGTTCCAAAAAAAACTAAACATATTGTTTATACATAATATGTGATGCAATATAAGTCTTGGATGAACTCCATTTCCAATATCTATAAGTCAAGAATCACCATTAACAATGATATGCTCAATATGATGGATATGTGCAATATAAGGGTCATAGATGATCTATATGTGTGATATAAGTGTATAGTTCTAAGTTATTTAGTGTTATAAGAACTTGGATGGACTGCATTTCCAATATCCACAAGTTAGCAATCAACAGTAACAATGATATGTTCGATATGACCAACATATGCAATATAAGGGTCATAGATGATCGATATCTGTGATCTGAGAGTATATTTGTGAGTTATTTAGTGTTCCAAGAACTTGGACGAACTTTATTTTCAATATCTACATGTCAACAATTAACAGTACCAACGATATGTTCGATATGACCGATATGTGCGATATAAGAGTCATAGATGATTGATATGTGTGATCTAAGAGTATATTTGTAAGTTATTTAGTGTTCTAAGAACTTGGACGAGCTTCATTTCCAATATCTATAAGTCAGAAATCAACATTAACATCGATATGTTTGAAATAACCGGTATGCGTAATATATGGGGTACTAAGAACTTGGACGAGCTTCATTTCCAATATCTATAAGTCAGGAATCAACATTAACATCGATATGTTCGAAATAACCAATATGTGTAATATACGGGGTATAAATGACCAATATGTGCGATATGTGTGTATTTGTAGGTTATTTCTTGTTTTAATATCTTGGATGATCTTAATTTCTGAGAAAAAGGTCAAAAAAACAATTTTTGAGCCATTTCCAACATTTCCACCGATATCGGTGATATATCCCAATATATCCTTTTCCGGACGGACCGATATGATATCGATATCGATATGGCCTTCTATGCGCGTAACTGAAACTCCTTTCTAAAACCCACTCTATTTTGTAGGAACTTAAATGATCATGTAAAATCCTTCCCAAATAGATAGCACTCTATAGACAACTCTAACAGGCATTTGACAAGTTGGTTTAGTTAACCTAAATAAAGGAACCTTCAACCACTAAAATAAATCCAAACATACCTGCTCTTGCCAGAACTTGGATCCTTTGTCAAAGAGTTGATTCCATCGACATGAATGAGATCATAAGTCCTCGGATACGTTGAAAAAGGCTCACACCTAGAAAAACAAAACAAATTCTCATAAAACAATGTAAATAAGCAAAGGTGTGATGCAGAAATTTTATTGATGTCTAGGCCACCGCAACATACAAGTAGAGTACGGTGCCTCCAAAAGGGAAGAAAGTGCATGTCTGCTTTGAAATAACTTTGTTTTCAGATGGTTCCGTGATCTTCCCGAAAACTTTGAAACTAATGTACTTTGTTTAAACTATCGAGCATGCATTAATCTCTACCAGTATTTTCACATAGAAAAAGGTCAGGAAACAGGCAAAACGTCACCCACCTTAAGCAAAATACGTACAACCAAAAAGACCTACAATATTTTTTAGACATAAAAAAGAATAAGAAAGAACAATATTCTTTTAGACATATTCAAAAAAACATTTTTTTGGAGTCAAGTATATGGTGAAACCTTCCCACTTTTAAGTAGGTCGGCTACATGGATTCTTGCTCAAATCCATGTTGAAAAATCCAATTATTTTTTACGCTGATTGTCGGCTACCTAACGCAACCCCAACAAGGAGGGATTTAAACTATGATCTTTTGGGTGGTAGACACACTTCACTACCACTAGACCATTGGAGTGGGTTTTTTTTGGAGTCAAGTCAAAAAATTTATTGACATGGGCTTGGCCCACAAACTGATGCCATTATAACATACATGTGAAGCCTTCTCCCACTTTAATTAGAGTCGGCTACATGGATTCTTGCTCAATTCCATATTGAAAGATCCAATTATTTTTATGTTGGTTGTTGGCTACCTAACGCAACCCCCACAAGGAGGGATTCTTGCTCAAACCCATTAGAATACACCTGATTCTCAAAAAAAATATATTAGCAACAAACCCAACGTATATATCATTAGAATATCCTACAGACACGTCTGAGATCATGTACCTCCAAAACTTAAAGCAAATTGCACCATTTACCATATCAGAATAACAAATATGAATGCAGTGTATCCCAAAAAAATACACCACCACCATCAAGCATTCTCCTTCTCATGTACTGTTCAATGCTGAGAAATAAATAATTTAAATATGACATTTCTTGAGGAAGCTAGTATGACATATATCATTAATTTTACTCCATGCCACACTCTCATTTAGTTATGCTGGTGCAGGGTGTCCACTGGGTAAATGACAGTATTTTGTGGTTATTAAAAAAATGTAGTGCATATTTGGTGGGCATGGTTGAGCATTTCCACCAAAAGGGGAAAACTATGATATACATCCCCAGGACCATTGCTAACTAGAGTCGGAAAAAAAGCCGTCATCATCTTTTTCTAATACCGCACATGGTCAATCTCATTTCGCATGGGACTTCAAATATTGTATGTTTCGACAAGGGCAGCAGAATTCAAGAAATTATCATGTGGCTAATCGTTAATAGATAAGGCATAAGTATGATTACCAATCATGATAGACCCCGATAAGACCTCTGTCATAAATAACACCTAATGTAAGTGGCTTCTGAGCAGGAACAACATTCATGACCCAAACTGGGTCAGTTGACAAAGCTGCGGCAAATCCACCAAATAATGCTTTCATATCCATAACATTGCGTATAGCCAAAGTCCCCAGCTTTATACCCAAATTTTTCTTATAGTATGCAACCCGTCTGGTCCAGCGCCGTGTATCTGCTTGGAACATGCCAGCTCCATTCTTTAAAATGGAGACTCTTGCAGGAGATTTAATTAGTCTGTTTGGCCACTTCGGAATAGAGCCCACAGAAGTCTCACTGGATATTTTACTGACACAATTTTTCAAGCTAACGTACCTGCATATTGTAAATTTGCATTTCAGGGCAGTCATTTTATAGCTGCCATTCCAAAAGCTAGATGCAGCAATAGTTAATCCATATCTCTGAAAAGAAGATTTAGGTGCAGCTCCTAGAAAGTTGACCACCTTGATAACAAAATGCGACAACAATGCAGTGTAAAAGCTTACCATGCTTCAGTTGGATCATTAGTATCATCGCATATATCAAGCCCAAACTCATTTTGGTTTGGTAGACAGGAATCTTCAGAAGGTTTCCTCCAAATGACAGTATTACCATCAACCACAATTAATTCATAACAGAGGGAACGAGCCACAGACTGGAGATCAGCCCACTCCTTGTCTTGATTGTGCCACTGAACAGGAGGACCAGAAATGACCAGATATCCTCCTGGCCGGAGCAAACGATCCACTTCCGTGAAGTATGTGCCGTCTGCAATTTCCCATTACCAGACGCCAGAATTTTAGTTTGCCTACATCAAAATATGTTCATGGGAGCCTGCCGAATAAGTGGAGAAAACTCACTGGTGGCAGTAAATGGGATCAAGCATCGTGAGCAATGCACCAGGTCAAATGAAGATGCAGGGAATGGGAGCCTCCGTGTGCCAAGCATGGCCACAAACGCAGGAATTCCTCTTTCCAGTGCAAATTGTATCTGCGATTTATGTGAATCTCTTGGAGCGAAAGATAGTGTCAGTATATCTTCCTTGAGTAAATACCCTCCAAAGCTGGCAACCTGCAGGAGTAATTAATTTAACACCACCAAGAGAGCAACAAATTAAGTTAAAAAATGTCTAACTTGATGCTTACACCACATCCCATATCCAATGCCGTTCGCAAGACACCACCGCTTATTGGGATAAACTGCGCAAGCTTTTCAATGTATTTTACAGCTCCTTCAGGGAACATGGTACCACCTCCTGGGAAAAGGAAATATTCACCATCTTCTTTCATCCAGCCTTGATGACCTTTTCTTTCTGCTATTTTATTATGTGGCATATTGCTATGCCATATCTATGGCAGAAAAGAGCATGAAACAAAATGTCAACAATAACTTCCTAATACAATTAAAAGAACATAGCACGTTAAAAAAAATAATGTTGTTAAAAAAATAGGAATGAAGAAGCGAAATGATAAACAGAGCATCAACTAGAAATATGAAACATGGAACACCGAGATTTTTACGTAAAATCCTACTCCCTAAGGAGCGGGATGAAACAATGGGAGAAGGCCTCAAAGGACCATATGCTTCATTGATTTTCTCAATGGATACAGGAGGTATGGGGCTCCTTATATAGCCTCCACAGAGCCTCCAAGTCCCACCATTGGTAGATGTGGGACTAAACACTGGGATGGGGAAAATGGATCCTGGAGTGATCTGTTTACCCATCTACAACTCATGTGGTGCACAACCAAATACTCCAACACTCCCCCACAAGATGGAGCATGCAATGCTCAGCTTGGACAAACATAACAAAACTCAACTCACGCTGCATGATACTACAGACAATATCAAGTCAACACGCACAACTGTTGGCTGTTGTCGAGGACGTTGCTTCTCATGGCGTGCATGTGAGGAGGACGAACGGGCTAGAGTGTGAGTCAACTGTATCTCCTCGTCGGAGAGCATGCGCTCTGTACTGCGCCTGTCAGAGTCACTGCAACTAAAATGAGTCTCCACCTAGAGAACTCTGGCCTGCCACAACAATGTGGACAATTGCTCCATCTCTAAAAAGGGCCAAACTGAAAAAATCGTAGAGTGCAATCTTCATCGGAGTTCACGGACGCTGGAGAATGGAATCTGAAGAAGTCTCCTCGTCGGAGAATTGGGTCTCTCCCATCTGGCTCAGAGAATGGTACTCTACTCTGGAGTACCTATGATACCACATGAAAACCCTTGCCCACATGGCATAGGGAATGATCCTCTACTCTGGAGTCCATATGGCTCACATGAAAACTCTGGCCGAAACAACAAGAATGATAGGGACCATGAAACTGAAGATCGCACACTCATGCGTTTTGACCTGCAGACTCGGAACCTGAGTGTAGAGTCTGAACTTGCTCATCAAACTGTGGACTCGGAATCTGGACGTCGAGTCTGGAACTGTGCATGGATAATCTGATAAATTGTAGAGTCTAAACAACTGGTTGGTCTGGAATATATGTATCTAAAGAATCTGAATAGACCTGTGACTCTACATATATTCCTCTTTTCTCCCGTTTTGGTCGGATTATCAACATCGACCAAGTTGGGAGAAGACAAGATAATGGGGAAGAACAAAAATCAATTAGCCGATCACAAATTTTTCGACTTCCCTCAATCAAATTCCCTTCTCATTTTTTTAAATAATCTTTTTTTCGACTATTTCAAATTTTCAATCAATTTTTTTAATAGCTGTCACATCCTTTTTTTAATAAGCCGTATCAATTTTTTCGGCTTTTCTTCTCATACACATTTTGTTGAATTTTTTTTAAAGCCGATTCAATTTTTTTATGACTTTTCACTTCTTTCCTTTTTTCGTCGCGTACGTTTTTTTTGTACACACCCTTCTTTTTCCTCAACAAACAATTTTTTTCGCAAACTGGTCGTTCATTTTTTTCGACCTTTCTCTCCCCTCTCATTCTCTTTTTTTTGAACTTTCGTTAGAGGCCTATTGGGTCTCAAATAACATCTTTTTAAATAAACTGACGACCCCCTTGAAGTCTAACCCTATTTAGGGTTTCGAATCGCGACACCCCTCCCCCCGAAGGGGATCCATATTCCGCCACCCCTGATGGGGCCTTCTTGTTGCCGCCACCGAAGCGGTGGTGTCGCGTGGTGGTGCTGCCTGGCACGAGGAGGTGCGTGCCTTCGTCGTAGTGAAAGGAACCTCCGCCTGGAGGTTTGAGAGACGTCGCACGACTGGATCTCGCGTCCAGAAGAGGCAGATAATAGGCGGTAAGTGGGTGCTTTTTCCTTTCAAGATAGATCCGAAGAAAATCATTTCTTTGTTCTCCGGAGAAGATGCGAAACTGATGAGAACAGTCAGCGGTGAAGCAGAATCCTATAGGCTTTCCCAAGAGCTGAGGGCGTCATTGGGAGGAGCGCCTGGAATAGGCTTCGCCTGGAGCCATTTGCGGCTGGAGGGGAGTGCGCGAAGGCCGGATGGCCCGTCACCTTGTGTGGCTAGGGTGCCTGGAGGTTCCACCGCTCGGGGAATCTCCGCCCGCTCGATGTCGAAGCCCAATGCCGAGATGAAAGCACTGCTTGGGCTAGCAGAGAACAGGGGTTCGAGACCCCTCGCCTGGAGTTGTCAATGAAGGTGTGGCCTCTGCGGTTACGTCCAGATCATGTCGCGAGGTTGGTCTTCGCCAGGAGAAAGGCAAGCGAAGTGTGGCGAGCGAAGTGTGGCGCCTGGGGGTTTTCACTTGGAAGGTGCGGTTGCAGCTAATGCCAATGGCATGGTTGGACAGAAGAGCATCGAACAAAACAGTATGGGAGAGATCTCATGGAGGGAAAAGCAGAAGCAGATCCGGAGACGAAGGATCTCACGAGTTGGCGGCGCGGGATGTTGCTGCTGGAATTTGGATTAGGGTTTCACGAGAAAAACCCTAGAATTGATTGTAGAATCTTGAACTTGGCATCATAATAATCTTCAACGAATAAATCCTCAAGAACATACATGAATTGAATCTTCTCCATAAACTTAATCTCGAATAAATCAAGAGCATAAAAATCGCGATAATCGAACCCGATCTGATACCATGTTAAAAAAATAGGAATGCGGAATCGAAATGATAAACATAGCATGAACTAGAAATATGAAACATGGAACACCAAGATTTTTACGTGGAACCCTACTCCCTAAGGAGCGGGATGAAACCACGGGAGAAGGCCTCAAAGAGCCATATGCTTCATTGCTTTTTCTCAATAGATACAGGAGGTCTGGGGCTCCTAATATAACCTCCATAGAGCCTCCAAGTCCCACCACTGGTAGATGTGGGACTAAGCACTGAGATGGGGTAAATAGATCGTAGATCAAGCCTCCAAGTCCCACCACTGGTAGATGTGGGACTAAACACTAGGATGAGGTAAATGGATCGTGGAGTGATTCGTTTACCCATCTACAACTCATGTGGCGCACAACCAGATACTCCAATAAATGTAAACAAGAAAAACAGGATATAAAGCAGTAAAGTGGGAAGGGAACTTAGACTAAAATATAGTCCCTGAGAAATTAGTCAAATAAACATTTTTTTCCTTGAAGAGAAAAAGGATGGTCCCTCAGGATTACTGATCATCCACAACTACAAATAGCTGTCCAGCCAATCACAATGCCCAAACATACGGAGGATCAGCCTCCTTGGGATATCTAACATCCTCCATACAAGATCTCTAATATCCTTACATAACCACACTGTAGTGATGCCCCAATACTAACTGTGAAAGAATGATAAGAAAAGATGATTCGTTGTTTATTCAAGAGGTCTAGGGGTCCTTATATAGGACTAAACCCTAGAGGGCTCAAAGGAGAATATTCTATAGAATATTCTTTAGAATATAGAATATTCTCTATAGAATATTCTCTTAACAAATAGCCACATAGAATATTCTCTTAACATAAAAGCCCTCGTGGGATTACAATAGAATATAAAGAAGGAAATCTTCTGCAATCTCTAACACTCCCCCTCAAGTTGGAGCATATCCATCGATCATGCCCAACTTGGAAGATATCCAGGAAAGGCGCTTCTTTGATAAGGCCTTTGTGAATATGTCTGCAAGCTGAAGATCTGTTGAGATATGTGGTGTAGAAATCTTGCCTTCTCGTACAGCATCACGAACAAAATGACAGTCGATCACGAATAAGTTGGGCATGGCGGAAGGAGGCCCTGGGAGGGCTGGCGGAGGCGCCTGGCAGCACGAGGCGGGCCTGGCCGACCTGGCGGTGGTACCTGGCTGCCCTAGAGCAGCCTGGCGACGCTCAGCCGAGGCGGCGCGGGCCTAAGGCAGGAGGTGCGGAGACCCGAGGCGGCACGCGGTTGTAGATGAACTTGGAGGGCTGGTGGTGGCGGAGGGGTGTTTAGGTCAAAACACCGGCCTAGGACCGCTGCTCTGATACCATGTGAAAGAATGATAAGAGAAGATGATTCGTTGTTTATTCAAGAGGTCTAGGGGTCCTTATATAGGACTAAACCCTAGAGGGCTCAAAGGAGAATATTCTATAGAATATTCTTTAGAATATAGAATATTCTCTATAGAATATTCTCTTAACAAATAGCCACATAGAATATTCTCTTAACATAAAAGCCCTCGTGGGATTACAATAGAATATAAAGAAGGAAATCTTCTCCAATCTCTAACACTAACAAACTGCCAGTAATATGTCATGATATTCCAAAAGATTTCAAAAATCTTCCTCTGAAGTATTCTCAATCCAAGCCAAACCCAAACAACTCTAAGCATCCATAACGAATGAGCATTCAGAAAAGACATCAATAAACATCATTGACTCATGGAAAACTACGTCATATTAACAACCAAGACAAACTTCAAATAATGCATCTTTAACAAGACTCTCCTCCTTAGGAGCGACATGAATATCCGCACTTATAGGACCTTTCGCCTTCCAAATCAGCCAGAAATCAATCCCATGGACAAAATGTCATTAACCTGAGAACCCCAAGCTGATCCTATGCATCTGTAAGTGAAAGATGGCCTCCCTCCCAGCACCAACCATTTTACAAACATAACTTGTAAATGTCTTGGATAATCAAGCAATGGGTCATACTCAAGCAATGATGACCATGAGATTTATTAAGAAGATCGAAAAAACATACACAAACCCGTCATTTACCAGAAGCAGTGCCCACATCTCCATTGTAGATTGTTAAATAATGCAACAAGCAATGTTGTCAAAAGCCCTCCGGGCGCTCGCCTAGGCTCCCAGGCGAGGCGAGGCGAGGCGAGGCCCTAGCGCCTTGCCTCCCTCCAGGCAAGGCGTTTTGCCTCAGGCGCCGCTCAGGCGAGCGCCTGGCTTGAGGCTCTAGACGCTCAAGGCGAGCACCTAAGGCAAAAGTAGGGCTTTTTGCCGACTTTGTGTGATTTTTATCCATGTTTAGATTTTTATATTAGATATATATTAGTTCTAAGTATCATTAACACACATACTTATACATATGCACACACATGTATATGTAATTTACACGCACTTCTATTACATATACGTATACATATACATTCATGTTTTAGTTCAAAATATTACATATAATTTTGACTAAAAGGTATATATTCTTCTATATATATATATTAGTTTGAAGTATTATAAATACATATATATACATATAAATAGACAAAACACACACGTATACATAGACATGCGCACACACTTATACAAACACATACACATCTATGCAAATATCATACAGATACACATACATGCGAATACACACATAAAAACAAATATTTAATACATATACATACATACGTAAGTACATGCATACAGTATACATACACATATTAATAAATAGTGGATTGATCATACAATATAATTTGGTGATTGCATATACATATACATACACATACACATGGACATGTACATGCATACATTTATATACACGTCTGTAAACATACCCACAAATATATTGGATTGGTTTTAGATTGAAATATAAGTTATATATATATATATATGTATATTTACAACTATATATACATATACACGCACATGTACACGTACACATTTATATACGTGCATGTAAACACGCCCACAAATATATTGGATTGGTTTTAGATTGAAATATAAGTCATACATATATATATTTACAATTACACCTAAATACACTTGTGTATGTGCATATATTATATAGACTCATGCATACTTTATTTTTTTTATATGATGCATTGCTTTTCTCAGGCGAGCACCTAGGTGAGCGCCTGGCGCCTCAGGCGTTTTGCACCCCCTAGCGCCTTGGAGCGCCTCACGCTTTTAACAACACTAGCAACAAGTCAAAGTAACCAATCTTGATATGGATCCACTTAACCCCAAAACATGTATATATTGTGAGTACCCCACCTTTGATTTACAACAGGGTAGAATAATCTTAGCTGACTATGAGAGGTTGCTATGCCACCTTCCTATTGATTATTTTCTTTCATAGAAGAGGGTTTCCACATAAATCCATCATCCATGTGTTCCTGTGGTTGCTTATTGTTGGGAAAAATAAGCGTTGTGTTTATTCCTTGAGCCCTAAACTCTCTTATATAGGGAGAGGTCTATGGGCAAATTACAAATGGTAGACAAACGAAAGGAACAATAAATAAACGATGCGGAAACATAAACTAAACTTCTACACTCCCCCTCAAGATGGAGCGTAGATATCTATCATGCTCATCTTGGATAAGCACTTCTGGAAGGAACCCTGAAGTAAAGATTTGGTAAGAATGTTTGTTGTTTGATCTCCTGAGCTTACATGGGTTGTAGAAATAAAACCTTTCTGGATCATATCACGGATATAATGGCAATCCACCTCAATGTGCTTCGTCCTCTCATGAAATGCAGGGTTGTTTGCAATGAATAATGCAGCCTGGTTGTCACATTTTAGTGATATGGGAAGAGAAACATCTATATGTAGATCTGTCAAAACTGCGCAAACCCACATCACTTATGCACATGCTTGGGCCATAGCTCTATACTCGGATTCCGCACTAGATCTCGCAACTATTGTTTGTTTCTTGCTCTTCCATAAGACAAGTGACTCCCCAACGACTCTTCCTTAAGACAAGTGACTCCCCAACGAATATAGCAAAGCATGATGTAGACTTCCTATCCTTCGGGCACCCTGCATAGTCTGCATCTGCACATGTTGAGATAGTAATAGTGCCCTTCTTTCTAAACATCAATCATGCACCTGGAGATGACTTAAGATACCTTAGTATCATATGCATGGCGTCCATGTGTACCTGGCGAGGTTGCTCCATAAACTGGCTCACTTTATTTACTGCAAATGTAATATCTGGTCTGGTAATAGTAACATAAAGAAGCCTCCCTACCAGTTCTTTATACCTTCTTTTGTCAACCTCCTCAGTGTCGTCATCATGCATCTTCATGCTTGGATCCATGGGAGTAGAAACAGGTCGACATCCAAGCATGCATGTGTCACTTAACAAGTCAGTGACATATTTCCTCTGAGTCATCACGAGTCCTTGTTCATTTGTAGCAAACTCCAATCCAAGGAAATATCTGAGTACTCCTAGATCTTTGGTAACGAATTCACGGCCCAAGAATTCTTTTGCTATTTTTATTCCCTGCATATCATCTCCTGTAATGAGTATATCGTCAACATACACCATAATGACAGTCATACCTCTGGATGTCCTCTATACAAAGAGAGAATGGTCTGCATTTGACCTTTTGAACCTTTGCTTCTCAAACAAATCTGAGAGCTTCTGGAACCAAGCTCTTGGGCTCTACTTTAGGCCATAGATCGCCTTATGAAGCATGCATACCCGTCCACACTCCCCCTCAGCAGTAAACCCAGGTGGTTATTGCATGTAAACTTCTTCCTGAAGATCACCATATAAAAATGCATTTTTGACATCTAATTGGAACAGGGGCCAATCTCGAAGCACAGCAACAGATAAAAGAATCCATAGGGTAGAGTGACGAGCAACGGGAGAAATGTGTCAAGATAATCTATCCCATACGTCTGAGTAAAGCTCCGAGCAACCAGTCGAGCCTTGTACATATCAATACTGCCATCGACATTATGCTTCACCGTAAACACCCACTTGCAACTCACAATAGATGCCCTGGTAGTACCTCTCAACTGAAGGGCAACCACCTCTTCCTCCATAGCTAGACGCCATCTACTATCAGCTAATGCTTCCTGGTGAGTCCTTGGAATACTCACAGCGGATAAAGCACCTACAAATCTCCTGAAATATCCTGTCAGACGCTCAAAGGTAACATGAGAAGCAATCAGATATGAAGCACATGACATCTTCTGCTTCCTCAGTGCAATCGGCAAATCAAGATCTGTATCAGTTGTACCAACATCCGTGTCATCCCCTGCATGTTCCTGCTGAGAAATCTCGTCAGTCCCATCATTAGAAATAATGTTATCAGAACAAACCTGGGGTATATTTGATACTGAACATGATCATGAGAAGGGGTTGGCCGTCGATTGTAGTGGTGTGGTAGAGGAGGAACCAAAGATATAGGAGGTGGTAAGCGTGGTGGTGATGGCGGTGGAGATGGTGGTGGTGATGGGGATGAAGGTGGTGGAGATGTAGGAGCTTGCTGTGGGGCGTACAAAGGTGGAGGAGGAATATAGACTTCATTATTCATATCTGGTGGCACCAACCTGTTACATGTAGGAGAGAAAAACATGACGGAATCAAAAAACGTGACATCTACACTGACATAATATCTTCGACGTAATGGATCATAGCAACGACACCCCTTTTGAGTCCTGGAATACCCGACAAAAACACATTTGACAGCCCTAGAAGAGAGCTTGTCAACCCCTGGAGACAACTGGTGAACGAATGCTACGGACCCAAAGATACGTGGAGTTAGAAAAAACAACTCCTTGTTAGGAAAAATGAGGGAGAAAGGTATCTTCTCCACCAACACAGAAGAGGGCATGTGGTTAATGAGATAACATACAGTAAGAATCGCATCGCCCCAGAACGAGTACGGAGCACAACTATGGATAAGAAGCGTACGAGTGACATCAAGAAGAAGGCGGTGTTTTCTTTCCGCGACACCATTCTTTTGGGACGTGTAGGCACAAGACGTTTGATGAAGTATGCCATGGAATGAAAGAAACTGAGATAATGTTAGAGTACAGAATTCAAGGGCATTATCAATTCTCACAATCTTGATAGAAACAGAAAACTCATTCTGCACTTCTTTAATAAAATTCATAACAGTGATGCCCGCTTCAGATTTATTCTTAACAGAAAAACTTGACAGACGACTAAAATCATCCACAGCAACTAAATAGAACATGTGTCCCTGATGATCTGGAACACGACTTGGACCTCAAATATCAATATGAAAAAAACTTAAATGGAGAGCTACTGCTCCGACTCTGACGACTAGGGAAGACAGACCGATGATGCTTCCCTAACTGACAAGCTTCACAATCGAACGACGAGCGGGGTGAGATCTAAGGAATGACTTGACGTAGTTTCTGAAACGGAAGATGACCAAAGCGCAGATGCCATAAGTAAGGAGAGACAGGTCCAGTAGAATGGGATGATGCTCCAGCGTAAGGTGTAAGGACTAGTCGATACAGCCCACCTTGCTCACAGCCATGTCCAATCATGTTGCCGTGAGAATGTCCTGAAACACAAGAAATGATGGGTCAAATATCGCTCGACAATGTATATCCTTAGTAATCTGGCTAACTGACAGTAAATTCATTAAGAAATTAGGAGCATGGAGCACATTCTGCAATTGCATGGAAGGTGATAAAGCGATATGTCCTTGTCCTGTGATGGGAGAATGAGTCCCATCTGCTATGACAACGGTCCTTCCTGGTTGTGAGTTGGTGTCTATCTCCACATAAATGATGTGTGGCATCTGAGTCTACAATCCATTCTGAGGTACGTGAACCCTGGTAGAAAGCAAAAGTATGAGCACTACCTGAGGAACTAGCTTCTGCAGTAGCAGCAACGTCCAAGCTGGCAGTGCTCTCTGAAACTGGTGGAGTACTGGCTGGTGGCATGATATCATGTAGACGAGACATTAGGTCATCATATCGTGGATCCGACACTGGTGTAGCACCATGATGTTGTATTTGTTCTGCTGCACGGGCAGATGCTGGGAAACCATGCTTAGAGTAGCATGTGTCTTCTGTATGACCAATCCGATGATAATAAGTGCACTGTAATCCACGACCACGGCAGTAGGTTGATGCAAGACATCATTAGCAATGTCTGGAGTCAGAGTACCAGACAACCAGACCTGAACATATGCATCATCAGTGATGCAAATCGCTTTTTGGCGCGTCGAAATAATAATATTTTTCTGGGTGGATTTTTGGTAGAAGAAAGAGAGGGGTTGAGAAGAGAAAATAGAAGGGTTGAGAAGAGAACTCGCCGGGAATACGAGAGGTTGAAAGAGGAGAATCGCGGAGATCGCGTGGAGAAAGAGGGAGAGGAGGAGGGAGAGAGAGATAAAAATCTCAATTGATTATCAATACTTCCTCCATAAAACATTGGACTACCATCTCTTTATATAGGAGAGATGGGGTTACAAAGATAGTAAATTAATTAAAACTGACAACCGACTTGCCTAAACTGACTCTAACTAATTATTTGACCCACTTTCAAATTAAAATCTACGAAATAAACGTTGAGATCACAGGCGATCTCAATTATTTAATTAGATCATTACGACCACTTAAAAACGTAAATAAAATTGACGACTAATTAATTAAATAAATTCTGCCCTATAATTTGAGATCACGTTGCATCAACTCTCCTCCACTTTAAAAATTCGTCTCCCGACGAATTGCTGGATCTGCAGGCTTGGAGGATGATTTGGCGCATTCCGTCGTCTTCTGGAAGAACTGATGTGGAGCGAACGGCGGAATCCATACGCGGGCGGGGATGACGCGGCCGTCGTGGTTGAAGAACATGTGCGGCGCGAAGGGCGGCGTTGTCTTGATTGTTGACTCCTCCTCGTGATGCTCAAAAAATTGATGCGGCATGGAGAATATGGCCCTTGTAGAATCCATCGTGAAGCAATGGCACAAGAAGAGGGAAAGAGGAGATGTGGCTAAGGAATGAAGCCATGGGGTCCTTTTATAAGGGAAGTCCAAGGCTCTAGTCCTATTGGGATAAGGAGGATCCCCAAATCTCTGATTTCCAGCCTCTTTTTTTTAAATATTTCGGCCGCCAGGGGTGTGGGCGCAATTTTCGCACCCCTTCATTCTTCTCTCCTTTTATAATGCTTTGGGCCTTTCTGTAAATAGAGAACTTAGCCATTTTGATTTTGTAATTTTCCCCGTTAGTTTTCCAATCCCTTAATCTCAGGGATTCGGTTCCTGGAGTCCACGATGGTGTGGCTTTCGTCCTCAACAAAAGGCGGCGGCGTCGGTTTGAGGGGGGCTGGCGTTGATGCGGGCTGGGGCACGGGGAATCAGCGGGCGGCGTCGACGCGAAGGAGAGGAGAGGACTACAGGGAGGAGCGACGCGGTGGGAGGGCGAGGCGCGGGGGCTGCCGCGGCGTCGAGGCTGGGTGCGGGAGGCGTTGCGGCGTCGCAAGCCTTAGCGCGAAGGGTGCGGGTGTTGGGGGGGCGAGATCGGGGCGGTGGGCTGTGCGGGGACACCACCGAGTCGGGGCGGCGTTACCGGGGAAAGGGGAGGCGGTGTGGGCGGCTGTGGAGAAGTGGAGGAAGGGAGAGGGAGGTCGCGGGTCCATGGTGGTGAGGCCTGAGGGGTTGAGGGCGTACGGGGTTGGGGAAAGGGGGTTGACGGGGAGGAGCAGGGGCCGTGAGGAGGGGTGGCGAGAGGAAGATGGGGGGCGGAGGCGCAGGTGGGGCGAGGGGGGGTTCGCGAAAGGGGTTGACGGGGCTAGGGGAGCCGCGGGGGGGTTTGGGACTGGGGTGGGAGTTACCTGGGAGGGCTGGGGTGGGGCCGGGATGGTTGGCGGGGGCGGCGGACTCGATTCCGATGACGGACTCAGATCTGGAATCTCCTGGACAGCAGCCGATTCCTCCTTTACGGCGAGTTTTTCTTCATCGAGACTGGCAGCAGCGGCTTCGACGGGTGGAGGCCTCGATTGGGCGTCGCGGTAGGCCTCAAAGTAGGCCATTAGGTCCCGAAACATGGATTGGAAGTTGTTCTGCAAATCACGTACCATGTGCTCCGTCTCTTTGAAGGAGGCGTCGAGGGTGGAGATGGTTCGTCGTGTTTGTTCGGATGAACGATGATGCCGGTGCGAGCGCCTGGATGGATCGTTAGGTCGTGAGGACGACCTAAATGCCATGCTCTGATACCAAATGATGCAAATCGCTTTTTGGCGCGTCGAAATAATAATATTTTTTTGGGTGGATTTTTGGTAGAAGAAAGAGAGGGGTTGAGAAGAGAAAATAGAGGGGTTGAGAAAAGAACTCGCCGGGAATACGAGAGGTTGAAAGAGGAGAATCGCGGAGATCGCGTGGAGAAAGAGGGAGAGGAGGAGGGAGAGAGAGATAAAAATCTCAATTGATTATCAATACTTCCTCCATAAAACATTGGACTACCATCTCTTTATATAGGAGAGATGGGGTTACAAAAATAGTAAATTAATTAAAACTGACAACCGACTTGCCTAAACTGACTCTAACTAATTATTTGACCCACTTTCAAATTAAAATCTACGAAATAAACGTTGAGATCACAGGCGATCTCAATTATTTAATTAGATCATTACGATCACTTAAAAACGTAAATAAAATTGACGACTAATTAATTAAATAAATTCGGCCCTATAATTTGAGATCATGTTGTATCAATCAGCCTCCCATGAGGCATATAACCTTGTTTTCTCCTTTGGTTCATCCTCGGTAAGAATATGTTTCTTACCCATCGACTTCATTAAGCTCATGAACTGCATGGTCCATAACTCATAGTTGAATCCATCCATCTTCATAATAGGCGCAGGACCTTTGAAGGCGCCTGTAGTTGGGATCTCGATCTTGCTTTCAGACATTTTGACTGGAGAAAACTAGGGTTGTAGACAAGATGAGTCTTGATCTACACTGACATGATTAGGTTTAGTTGCACGTGTAGACCTCTATGCAACCAAACCCATCAACCTGGAAGCAAGTGGAGAGCCCCTTATAAAGATGACAACCGAACCCTAGGGGCAGTGAAACCCTAGGGACACAGCCGACACACGGGCACAGCCGCGCGTGAGGTGCACGGGCAGGCACAGCCGCGCGTGAAGTGCACGGGCAGGCACAGCCGCGCGTGAGGCGCGTGAAGCGCACAGCCGCGCGTGAGGCGCGTAAGGCACAAGTGCACGGGCACAGGCGACACGTTAAAGGGGGTAGCGCGCAAGGGGGCGGTGCGGTGGGGGGGTGCATGAAGGCGGCGGCACGTGTCGAGGAGACGGTGCACGAAGACTTGAAGGTGGAGGGCTAGGGTTAGGGTTCGGTATGAGAGCTCTGATCTAGGACCACCGCTCTGATAGCATGTTGGGAAAAATAAGCGTTGTGTTTATTCCTTGAGCCCTAGACTCTCTTATATAAGGAGAGGTCTATGGGTAAATTACATATGGTAGACAAACGAAAGGAACAATAAATAAACGATACAGAAACATAAACTAAACTTCTACACATAGTTTTAACAGGTATCTAAACCACGGTTGTAGTTAGCAGAGTATGTGATATGTTCTTAGGATTTGTGTGCACCGATCGCCTAACATCTCCATTCTCAACTCTTCTTCGTTGCTCCTAGCTGCAACGGTGTGACAAAGTATGGAAGCGCTGCTGGCTATTTCCACCAGAGAAGCAACAGCATCGCAGCAGTAACAATTACAGTATTTGCCATAGTATCAACAGTTACTCCACTCTCACATATGCAATAAAATGTGCTAAGCCTTCTCCCACTATAAGTAGGGTCGGCTACATGGATTCTTGCTCAAATCCATGTTGAAAGATTCGACTATTTTTTACGCTGGCCATCGACTACCTAACGCAACCCCTGCAACAGTGGGATTTGAACCCCTGGTCTTTTGTGTGGTAGACACATTGTACTACCACTAGACCATTAAGTGGGTACACTCTCACACATGTAATACAATGCATTTTTTCCATGCCATTCACATGGACGATGAAGCACATTAACTAGCATAATACATATACCCATGTACAATAGTGTTAGGTTACTTGCATCCTTTCCATAATACTGGAAAAGAGAAGGATATGGAGATGACAATTCTCTAGAACAATTACTCTCTCGTATATTTTCATGCACCTTTAGTCAATAAGGTACAGGTTAAAACCGAATCCGTCAAAAGCATATCAATTCCAGAAGCAAGATTTCTTTGTTTGGATGGTGTGGCCGTCCCTCCAACCAATTTCCTATCCACTGTCACTCTTCTTCTCTATGCAGGGATCCCTCAAAGGTGGAGAAGGCATTTGATGTACGATGCAAACACCCCCCCCCCCCAAACCCGTCGGACTCTTTCAAGTAGAGTCATTAACAGTCTCCTTTCCCTCTCAGTCGTCGAGGTATTTCCTTTCCCGACATCATGGATGGACCTCACTCAGCATAACCAGCATCATAATAGAAAAAATTAACCACAAATCTCACTTCCCTACAGCTGAGTTTTACAAGAGAAGTCCATAAGCTCATAAATCGAGGCACAGGCAAATCGAAATCATCTAACATCTAAATGAGAATCAATGGCTTAACCTGGACAAATTGGGGTGGTAATAACCAAGGACAAATTGAGAATATTAGTAATAACCAAATTACATCAACCACCAACGACAAATTAAGAATGGTGGCAGTAACCAATGACAAATTAAGAATGGTGGTAATAACCAAATTAAAATCAATA
The DNA here is from genome assembly GCA_037367405.1 of Ottelia alismoides. NCBI lineage: Eukaryota > Viridiplantae > Streptophyta > Magnoliopsida > Alismatales > Hydrocharitaceae > Ottelia > Ottelia alismoides. The sequence continues at coordinate 727,419 of JAZKJV010011215.1, forward strand.
GGCTCAATCAATGGCTTAACCCTCAATTGAAAACGATAAAAACTACCACAAACTCGAAACCTTAGAATTAAGCACGACTAGAAGAAACTGGGGAAATAAACTCTAAATTTCTTTTCATACAATCTTCTACTAAGAAAGTTAAAAATCGCATTTCCATGATGTATAATGAAAATCACTATTGTGATAACAGTCAACTGATTATGGTAGAATTTATATACATATTCTTGATTGCCATGAAAATCACTATTGTGATAACAGTCGTTGTAACTGCCCTTCTATTATTTATGCTTTGAACCATCGCTTTGGTGAGGACTTTAATATCAACACATTTACTTTTTTAAGAAACTAAAAAACAGTCGCCTCTTTGAAAAGAGATCAGGGACCAGGCCTTGGCTTGAAGGCTTCTGGAATAATTTCTATCAAGACCACAGCATTTGGTTAAGAATGCCATCGTTGATTTCTTTCACAACTTTCACAACATTTCCGATGTACTCGACATCTTTGAGCATTTGAATTATGTTGTCATACCAACCAAAAAGAGAATGCATTTAGAATAGAAAGCTATAGACCAATCAGTTTTATTAATTGCAATATGAAAATTATTTTCAAATAAATAGCTAATAGATAGCCCCCCATCATTGCCTCTAACCAGCCTACAAAAATTCATACATTCCTTCAGAGTATGTCTATTAGGGATTTCTGGGGACCGCCTCCAAATTGTCTCAGATTGGAGGATTAAGAAAAGCAAAGATATGGTCATTAAAAACTTTCACAAGGCTTCTGCTTATGTGAATTGGAGCTTTCTCTTCAGAGCTTTAGTTGCGCTGAACTATCCCAAAACCTTTATTCTTTGAATTCGAAGAATTCTGTTCACCTCCAAAGTGTCATGTAGAACCAATAGTAATGACCATGGTCGATTCCGACCTACTCGTAGTCTTAGACAAGATGATGCAGCACAAAATTAAAATATAGGGCGTGATGTTTTTATCCGTTAATTTTATTTACGTTTATTCGGATCGTCATATTTTTTATTTAAATAAAGAGATCGTGTGTGATCTTCAAATTAGTCAGTCAATTTTAAATTTGAATTCGAATTTTGAATTAGAGTCAAATTAGGATAATATAGATTTGAATCTCGATTCAAATCAATTAAGATCGAGTCAAAGTTCAAATTCGCTTTCTATTTTTGTAATTCCACCTCTACTATATAAAGAAGTTGGCAGACTATTGTAAGGACAGTTCAGATTTAATGAAAATTGGAGTTATCTCCCTTTGTCTCCCTATTTCTCTCTCTCTCAACGTGATCTTCACGTCTTTCATCTCCAAAATCCCGTGCAACCGGCGCGTTCTCCTCTCTCTTCCTCTCCTCTCTAAATTTCTCCACCAAACAACTATTTTTCACCGTTGCAAATTTTAATTTGCATCATTTGGTATCAGAGCATGGAAACAGAATCGTTCTCACGATTCAACGATCCTGTTGCATATTGGCGTTTGCAACTCGATCTGAGTCGCCTATCTCATGGCCCGCAGTCTCATTCACGCCAACAAAAGTTCAAGCGACGTCTTATATCAAGCTGCAAGGTCCATGCATGACTGGATGCGTTAATCGATGAAACTTCGCCCGTCGACAACAAAAATCAGATCGTTGCAGCCGCTATGCAACCCGATTTTGAGCAAGAAACGGAAGGTATTTTCAATCTCAATGAAGATTTTATAGATACAGTTATTGTACAAGGAAGCAACAAAGACTCAGGGCCCATCTTTGACGAAGAATTTGTGGATGGGGAAGTCGAACTTCTTGATTTGCTCACGGGTGAACTTGCTGTCCGGGAAGAAGCAATACTCATGCACGATGAAAGCAACATGGAGGTGGTTGTTGAACCTCCCATTGTGGTCCTCTACGGTGCAGATCAAGAGGCATGGACGTCACTGCCACCACCACTGGCCTCACGACCTCTTCCCCCAAGTCAACCTTACAGCCGCTCCCCATCTGATGCAGCGTGATCTTGAATTATAGAGCATAATTTATTTAATTAATTAGTGGTCAATTTTATTTACATTTTTAGGTTGTCTTAATTGTCTAATTAAATAATTGAGATCGTCTGTGATCTCAACGTTTATTTCGTAGATTTTAATTTAAAAGTGGGTCAATTAATTAGTTAGAGTCAGTATAGGCAAGTCGGTTGTCAATTTAAATTAGTTACTATTTTTTTATACCCATCTCTCCTATATAAAGAGATGGTAGTCCAGTATTTTTCTTTAGTCAAGTATTATGAAAAAATGAGTTATCTCATTATCTCTCTCTCCTCTCTCTCCCCACGCGATCTCCGCGGTTCTCCTCCTTCAACCTCTCGTATTCTCGGCGAGTTCTCTTCTCAACTCCTCTATTTTCTCTTCTCAACCCCTCTCTTCCTTCTACCAAATAATTTCTACCGTACAAAAATTAATTTATCGACGCGCCAAAATCCGATCTGCATCATTTGGTATCAGAGCATGGATATTGAATCGTTTCTACGATTCAACGATCTCGTGGCATATTGGCGCTTGAAGCTTGATCTCAACCGCATATCTCATGGGCAGCATGCACTTTTGCGTCAACGGAAGTTCAAAAAGCGTCTCACGGCATCCCTGAGGGTTCAAGCATGGCTGGACGCGCTGACTGACGAAGAAAACATCGCCGAAGAAGACGAAACGGCCGCTGTCCAGACCGTTTTAGAAGAAAAAATCGATGAAAAGGCTGTTGTCCAGGAGCTTCCAGATCTGAATCCGTCGTCGGAATCGACTCCGCCGCCCCCTCCAACCATCCCGGCACCACCCCAACCCTCCCAGGTAACGCCCTTACCCTCCCCAGCCCTCGCAGCCGTCGTTTCCCCCCTAACAGGCCCGATCTGATTCCCAATCGCCCCCGCGGCCCCTCTGGCCCTGTCGGCCCTACCACAGACCCGCGCCACTCCCCCTGCCACCCACGCCACACCCCCTACCGCCTTCGCCTACCCCCTTCCCACGCGCACCAGCCCAAAGCCCAGACCCCCCCTCCTCCTCCTGCTACCCCACGCGCACCAGCCCTCTCCCCGCGGCCTCCCCAGGCTCGCCGCCCTTCCCGCACCCCCCCTGCTGACCTTCCCCCACCCTACCTCATCGCCTTCTCCCACCGAGTCCCCCTCCCGCGCGAACCCCTCACCGGCGCGAACCACCGCACCTCAGCGTCCCCCCCTCATCACCGCATACACCCCCCCTCACTGTCGCGGCCCACCTCTGTGCGTAAGCGCACCCACGCCACGTCGCGCCCCAGCGCCGCGCGACCCGATGCCATCGTTCCACCGCTCCAGGCATGCGCGCCTCCTGCGCGAAGCTTCGACCGACTGCCGCCGCCCCACGGTGCCGTGCCTCCTGCGCGAAGCCCTGGCCAACCCCCGCCGCCTCAGGCTGCGACATATGCACGAGAAACCCGAGCGTGCCCTAACGGGCACTCCGAAGATGGCGCATCGTGAGTCCCACAGAACGTGGGATTGGAAGTGAATTGGAAAAATTGCAGAATAAAAATAACGCAGTCCTCTATTTACAGAAAGGTCCAAAGCATTATGCAAGAAGAGAAGAATGAAGGGGTGCGAAAATTGCACCCACACCCATGGCGGCCGAAATATTTTAGAAAAGAGGCTGGAAATCAGAGATTTGGGGATCCTCCTTATCCCAATAGGACTAGGGCCTTGGGCTTCCCTTATAAAAGGACCCCATGGCTTCATTCCTTAGCCACATCTCCTCTTTTCCTCTCCTTGTGCCATTGCTTCACTATGGATTATCCAAGGGCCATATTCTCCATGCCGCATCAATTTTTTTAGCATCCCGGGGAGGAAACAACAATCAAGACGACGCCGCCGTTCGCACCGCACATGTTCTTCAACCACAACGGTCGCGCCATTCCCGCCCGCATATGGATTCCGTCGTTCGCTCCACATCAGTTCTTCCAGAAGACGACGGAATGCGCCGAATCTTCCTCCAAGCCTGCAGATCCAGCAATTCGTCGGGAGACGAATTTTTAAAGCGGAGGAGAGTTGATGCAGCGTGATCTTGAATTATAGGGCATAATTTATTTAATTAATTAGTGGTCAATTTTATTTACGTTTTTAGGTTGTCTTAATTGTCTAATTAAATAATTGAGATCGTCTGTGATCTCAACGTTTATTTCGTAGATTTTAATTTAAAAGTGGGTCAATTAATTAGTTAGAGTCAGTATAGGCAAGTCGGTTGTCAATTTAAATTAGTTACTATTTTTGTAGACCCATCTCTCATATATAAAGAGATGGTAGTCCAGTATTTTTTCTTTAGTCAAGTATTATGAAAAATTGAGTTATCTCATTATCTCTCTCTCCTCTCTCTCCCCACGCGATCTCCGCGGTTCTCCTCCTTCAACCTCTCGTATTCCCGGCGAGTTCTCTTCTCAACCCCTCTATTTTCTCTTCTCAACCCCTCTCTTCCTTCTTCCAAATAATTTCTACCGTACAAAAATTAATTTATCGACGCGCCAAAATCCGATCTGCATCACCATCGACGCCATCGGTTCGTCGCTGCGAGTCCCGTCGAGGACATAACAGCCAAACGCGCAGTTCGCGTAGCTGTTGCATTCGTTGTCACGGCCAGTGTTGCAACCAAGTGAACCCCCCCCCCCGATGTCGTGGCAGTCGAACGCGTTGCTCGCGTGGCTGCTGAGTATCTCATCCGCCCAGCTCGTCGCCGCTACCAGCATTGGTCCGCCGATAAGGCTCGACACTGCAGATTCATTCACTCGGTCACGTGCCAGTTGCGCTCAGGCCGTCGATGTTGATGTCTCTGGAGGAGAAACCAAGGTGTGAAGGAACCCATCCGTCCATGCCTTCCTGATGCGGTTCGAAATCAGCGTAGATGAAAAATATTTTTTTTGATGGATTTTTTGGTAGAAGAAAAGAGAGGGGTTGAGAAGAAGAAATCTCGTCGGGAATACGAGGGATTTTGGGGGAAGAACGTGAAGATCACGAGGAGAGAGAGAGAAGAGAGGAGAGGGAGATAAATCTCAATTTTTCTTAATACTTGACTGACTAATACATTGGACCCTCATCCCTTTATATAGGAGGGACGATCTTACAAAAATAGCAAATCAATTTAAATTGGACAACTAACTATCCTAATTTGACTCTGACAAATTTAAAATTCAAATTGACCTCTAATTACCCTAATTAGACTCTAACTAATTAATTGACCAAAATTAAATCTACGAATAAACGTTGAGATCACAGGCGATTCCTATTTATTTAATTAAAATTTGTTGACATAAATAAACGTAAATAAAAATAACGGCTAGAATTAATTAAACATGTGGCCCTATAATTTCGGTCTACGCTGCATCAACTCTCCGCCGCTTTAAAAAATTCGTCTCCCGACGAATTGCTTGATGTAGGTGCGTCGCTGGAGATTTTGATTTTGAAATGGTAGCTTCAGGCACTCCAATTCGATCCCTCTTCAATGCTACGTTTATAGTTTCTTTCCACTGAGGGGCACGGTTGCAAATATTCTACCCCTTCACTTAATTTGTTCCAATAACACAATTTGATCTTTAATTGGCCCTTTGGATAAATTTTCTTGTGAGGAGGGGCCACTTGTAAATTTTCCCAAAATAGTTGACCCCTAAATTTAGGGGATCCGATAGAAGCGATCTCTTTCTCCCTTGTTAGAGTTCGGCCCTTCAAATTGGAGCATCGGCGGCCCTCGGTGAATCCGGCGGCGCCTGGAGAAGCGGAGCGGCTCGACGGAGGCGGGAGTCGTGGTGCGACGCTCGAAGGTGGAGGCACGGGCGCCGCTAGCGCGCGGGGTTGGCACCGACGCGGGCACCTGGGCGGTGGCGGAGGGGCGCACGGCCTCGCGCGGGCTGGGGAGGGGCGCGCGGTGGATATGGGGAGGGTGATGGCGAGGGAGGGGCGGTCGGGTAGCGGGAGGAGGAGGGGATCTTGGGGAGAGGGCTGGTGCGCGGGGAAAGGGGGTTGGCGAGGGAGCGAGTCGCACGGGACAGGGGGCAGGCGAAGGCGGCAGGAGGGGTGGCGCGGGTCTGTGGTAGGGCCGACAGGGCCAGAGGGGCCGCTGGGGTGATTGGGGATCGGATCGGGGCTATTAGGGGGGGAATGACGGCCGCGAGGACTGGGGAGGGTAGGGGAGTTACCTGGGAAGGCTGGGGTGGTGCCGGGATGGTTGGAGGGGGCAGTGGAATCGATTCCGATGGCGGAATCAGATCTGGAATCTCCTGAACAGCGGGCGTTTCGGCGTTTTCCTCCTCTGAAATGGCTGGGACAGCGGTCGTTTCTTCGTTGTCAGCAAGCTTTTCGCCGTGGACGGCGAGATCTTCGTCGGTTAGCGCGTCCAGCCATGCTTGAACCTTGATGCACGCTACAAGTCGCTGCCGGAACTTCTTTGAACGATACGGATCATGAGATGGGCGGCTGAGACCGAACTTCAAACACCAATATTCGACAGGATCGTCGAATCGTAGGAACGATTCGGTATCCATGCTCTGATACCAATTGATGCGGATCATGCGCAAGGGTGTTGCGTTGGCGAAGGATCCTGCCACCGCCTATGCCCTCCCTTCCCGTCATGTCGTTGCCGCCGTATAAAGGGAAGAGAAACCCTAACGAAGGGGGGGAATGCCTCCTCAATCGGATCCCCTAAATTGAGGGGTAGCATCTTTTGGAAAAATTGCAGGTAGCCCCCTCCTCCCAAATTATTTATCAAAGGGGCCAATTGGAAGACATATTATGCTATGAAATCCTTTTAAGTGAAGGGGTAGAACATTTGCAGACATGCCCCTCGATGGAAAAAAATTATAAACGTAACATGGAAAAGAATCAAAATTTAGGTTATCTACTCAATCAATTTAGATGAAATTCTCCACCGACGGAACAGAGATCAAGCAATTCGTCAGGAGACGAATTTTTCAAGCGGAGGAGAATTGATGCAGCACAAAATTAAAATATAGGGCGTGATGTTTTTATCCGTTAATTTTATTTACGTTTATTCGGATCGTCGTATTTTTTATTTAAATAAAGAGATCGTGTGTGATCTCCAAATTAGTCAGTCAATTTTAAATTTGAATTCGAATTTTGAATTAGGGTCAAATTAGGATAATGTAGATTTGAATCTCGATTCAAATCAATTAAGATCGAGTCAGAGTTCAAATTCGCTTTCTATTTTTGTAATTCTACCTCTACTATATAAAGAGGTTGGCAGTCTATTGTAAGGACAGTTCAGATTAAATGAAAATTGGAGTTATCTCCCTTTGTCTCCCTATTTCTCTCTCTCTCTCTCTCTCTCAACGTGATCTTCACGTCTTTCATCTCCAAAATCCCGTGCAACCGGCGTGTTTTCCTCTCTCTTCCTCTCCTCTCTAAATTTCTCCACCAAACAGCTATTTTTCATCGTTGCAAATTTTAATTTGCATCACAAGATGACCATCTTTCACCTTTACTTGTTAACATTCCAACCTTAATTCTTCACATTCTTCTCTCCCATGGCCGTAATGATGGTTTGATTAAATCCTAATATTCAAAAAATTTAAATCCTTATAATACTAACTCTCTTTTTTTACCTTATAAAGGATACGTATGACAGGGCTTTATCTTGTGTAAGGACCCCGTTTGGGAATATTGACTATTTTGACATCAACATTGGTTTACATCAAGGTTTTGCTTTGAGTCCTTTTCTTTTTACTTTGATTATGGACGAGTTGACAAGTCACATTTATGATGTACGTTATTTGATGATGATATTGTGTCGATTGACGAGACTAGAGATGGAGTAAATGAGAAGGTTGAGGTACGGAGACATGCTTTGGAGACTAAAGATTTTCGTATAAGGCTAAGATGGAATATATGGAGTGCACCTTTGATGGAAGTAATGGTGAAGGAATCGAGGTGAAGATTGGTGACGATAACATTAGGAAGAGAGATTCTTTTAGATATATGGATCTATTTTGCAACATGATGGGGAAATTGATGGAGATGTTACTAATAGAATAAATGCAGGCTGGCTAAAGTGGAGAAGAGTCTCTTTTGTTCTTTGAGATAAGAAAATTACTTTAAAAATTAAAGAAAAGTTTTACAAAGCAGTCGGGAGACCTACTATGCTCTATGGATCTGAATGTTGGCTTGTGAACCATAGACATGTGAGGAGAATGGTTGTAGCAGAAATGAAAATGCTAAGGTGGATGTGTGGACACACGTAAAGATTGAATTCGGAATAATGCAATCAAAATGAAAGTTGGTGTTGCTCCGATCGAAGATAAGATGAAAGAAAACCGCTTAGATGGTTTGGTCATTTGCAAAGAAGATCAATTGATGCACCAGTTAGGAGATGCGAGTGTTGAGATGTTGAGCCGGCTAAGAGAGAGCGAGGACGTCCCAGGAAGTGTTGGAAAGAAACTATACGAAGAGATCTTAGTTTTTGGATATAAGCCCGAGATTGAACCAAGATAGATATGAATGGAGGCGAAGAATCCATGTAGCCGAACCCTACTTAATTGTGGGAAAAGGCTTTGTTGTTGTTGTTATTGTATTACTAACTTTTTTGAATTTAAACCCTTATATTACTAACTTGCAATTTGCAGATGAATCGTTTTTCTTTCAGAAGAATGTGTTAATTTAGCAATAAATCCAATTAGCACCTACAATCTTTCTCTAAATTATGGGATTAAACATAAGTTACAATAAATCCAATTTCTTTCCAATCAATGACGGTTGTCCTTCACCTCAAAAAGTAACAAGTTTGTTATTCACCCAACATACTCTGCCTATAACTTATCCAGGGCACACACTAATGTGATTGATAAGGTGGAAAAGAAAATATCCACTTTCAGGTGTATTCCGCTTTCATTGTCATCTTGTAGAATCATAACCAATACCTCAAACCTAGCTCACAAATATCCTATCCTTATTTCTCCAAAAGTGTGATCACCAAGTTAGACAAAATCTGTATTATCTATCTCTCGAATGGTGCCAAGAAGTCTAATAAAATTGGTGTTATGTATCTTCGAATGTATTTTTATGCTATGCTCATTAGGAAAGTCAAACAAAGAGCCATGTTTTGGCTTAAAAACACCTTCATCCGAGAGCAGCAAAATATCGTTTGTAACTCTTTCTTTCCGATATTGGCTGTAGTGTTTTCATTAAAATCTGCACCTTACTTCGATTCTGCTGGAAATAACGATGTGAAAAACTCTTCTCAAATTCTTTGTCAAGTGAAACAGCATACCACCGTCTTGTGCAACTTTCAACTCCAGTGTTAGTCCAGACAATTTTGTCCACACTCTCCCATGCCATGACTTCATTTATCTATTCTAACCTTTCAAATATGTGTGGACAACAAAGGTAGAAGAAAAAGGTTAAAAACTTAATAGAAAAAGAAAACCATTCTGATTACTTTCCATACAATTTCAGGGGTGGAAGGGAGGGAAATGCCGTGGGGAGTTACAGCTAACAATGGAACACAAAGGAAATTGAAGGAAATAGATGGGAAAACACTAACCTCCAAAATTCACGGTTTAAATGGAATGTCATTTCCAATCCTTTATAGTTATCCTTGCCTTTCAAGAGCAAAAACCCAATCATCCAACATAAATCCTTTCCCCAACCCCGACACAATTCGTCAATCATAAAATATCATTATGTCTACAACCTTTTGCACGAGCATCAGACACAGCTCACACATTGAAAGACCTTCATGACAATTAATGCACTCAAAGACAACCTCACGAGATCTTCATGATGTACTAAATCTGCAACGTGAACTCGGCCAAGTCCCTACTCTGTATGAGAGCACATGCTAAAGTAACTGCAACTCGCCATTTCACCGTTTTATCCCGTCGAAAAAGACATAAAACAAAATTTAGACGGAAAAAAAGAACAGATGCAAAGCTAAGCCCCGATATCACACCTTGTGGAGGCTCTCCGGCCACGGCACGGGCACACGGTACCCGTCTGGTGGTGGGATCAAGCACAAAGGCATCTCCTCGGGCAGAGGGCAATGCCTCTCCCTGTAGAAGTTCATCTGCCTGCTCAGCTGGCTGTTCCTCCTCGGATCCTCGCACGGCATGTGGTCCACCTCCTCCGCCGAGCACGCGTCGATGACCACCGCCGCATCGCCCTTACCCCCTCCTCCGCGCCGCCCGCGGTCGTCGTCGAAAATCGCGAGGATCCGCTCCCGCTGGCGCGGATCTGAGGAGGAGGCGCGGGTTAGCGTCCTCCTGCCGGAGGCGGCGAAGGAGTCGCCGAGGGAGGTGAAGACGAGGGCAAAGAAGACGACGACAGCGGCGAGGAAGCAGAAGGATACGACGTCGAGGAGAGACCAGTGGCGAGCGGGGGCGCCGCGCTTCGAGGCCGGGAGGTTGGCGTGCCCCATCTCCGCGCGCCTCCGCCGTGGGTTCGGCGCGCTTCTTCTCGGGATCGGATCTGGTGGCGAGCGCGGCGAGCTGTGGAGATCTGCGGTGGAGGAGGAGAATAGAAGTGCGGAGAACGGCCGGTGGTCGCGGGGGGAGAGGACCCAGGGGTGTTTTGTGCGATTAATGTGGCTTCGTCGACGGACGAGTGTGGATGGAGCACCAGAGCAGGATCCGATTAGTGCAGATGAACGACAATGGTGAAGGGATGCTCGTCCCTTGTGGATGGACAAGTAATATTAGCATGTTGTTATCCATAAATGAAGCTCCAATGAGATTTTTTTAATAGTAATTTTGGTAATTTTGAAAGTTCCGGTATCCCCTTTCATTAATCAAAAATAGATATTACAATGACATACTCATAAGACGTAGTCTTTACGAAAAACATTTAGCCTTTTTTTTAACACACATGGCTGACATGGCCTTCAATACCACACAGGGCACTAGCCTGAAATTTTTCTCCATGTCCTTCCACATACATGTTTCATTTCGGGTAGTTATGTGCTTAATAGATTCCTTTGTTTGTAGTAGAATAAATCTTTATCTTGGACGTCCCTCTTGGGATTCAAATCATGGTCCTTTGGGTGGTAGATTCATTGTACTACTCACTATTACTTGGAGTCAGTGTTTATTATCAGTCGAGAAAGGGTAAAAATTTGAAGGAATGGAGTCTTCTTACCATTCATTAGAGATGTGATTACAAAAGGCATACTTGGCAAACATACAATCAAGAGTAACAAAACATATGCCTTGGTTCTTGACATGGAGGTTGGCCTCAATTTTAGCTTTGAAGATTGACAGATCGTGATATTTCTAGAGCTCTATCGAGGTTCATGATGCTATGTCAGAATGTTGAACGAACTTTTACGATCAAACAAAGTTTATGAGAGTAACCTTCAAATAGATCGGCATAGAAAATCCCTAGCTTCATGCATGTGCTTCAGCTTCCTTGGCACATTGCAACTTTGGAGTACTACTACAGGATATATGCAACATCTTTAACTTCTGCTCATGACCATTCTTAATGGGTAAGTGCAAATTAAGTGAAGACTCTCCAATCACGTGATTATCTAAGGTAAGTCACAATAAATTATAAGATAATTAATCTAATATAATACAAAAGATTTATACCAAGGAGAACTATGGTATATAAAGACTTAAAAGGTATATATAGACAATAAAAGAAAAGTTACATGTCACAATCCAAACTTGTATGTCTAGTCAAAGTCTTGCTCTGAAAGATTTAGTAACTCATCCCAAAGTTCTCTAGCCCACTCCTAGGTTTACAAATATGATTGTGACATAATTACACTATGAAGAATCATGTATACTCGTCCATACTTCTCATTTGAACAATGTCAAATCTTATTCACATTTACATTTTAATGGTAATGTTCTCAAGTTGTTATATAGCTATTAACATGTCATGACACAACTTAGATGATATATCAAAATTCCCATGATTTATTTTAACATTTATCAATTGAAAATGGAAAAGGTATTATAATAAAATATAAAACATGTCAAGTCTTGTAATCTCTATGCTACGTTATATCTAACTAGGTCATGCTTCTCTATGTTACTTTATATACAACTAGATCATGCATTTCTATATTACAAGTATTAATATGTATGTATATCAAGCGTCAAACTTGCCTTTGGTCATATATACAAGGTAACTCTCATACCCTCAAATTCCGTGATCGAGAATGATCGAGCAAACACGGTAGCGGATGCTCGAGAATGATCGATGGAGCTAGGACTTCAGGAGGAGTCCGAAATATATGGGTATTAGGGAGGTTATCCACGAGAGTCTGGAGGCTCTATCTTACATGAAAATGGAGAAGCATCACAGAGGATACTGGCTCGGTAGCAGAGTGTCGTGGTGCTTGTAGCAGTGCGAGCAGCGAGTACAGAAAGCAGTGCAAGACATGAAAGTGGATGCACGTAGCAGTACATACGCGAGCGTAGATGGACGGTATGCAGTGAAGCAGTATGCGATGAGCAGCAATGTGGTACGGTCACATAAGCATACGCATGAAGGCACATGGTATCGGTATTGATGCGTGGCGATCCAAGGAGGCGTGGAGCATTGCAGGTGCTGAGTACGAGTATTGTCGAGCATGCTCGGTATTACACGTACGAGAGTGGTCTGGAGGCCACAAATAGCGAAGTTCTAGAGGACTTCTCCTTAGCATGCAGAACACTAAGGAAGGGTTTACCACATGAGGGTCTGGAGGCTGTGGGTTCCCTTTGGCGCAAGACCGAGTGTTCGGTGGCACTCGGTGAATTATGACAAAGCTGCATCAGCAAGGCGTTGGAGCGCAGGTGTGTTGATGACTAGACGGTTGATGTGGCATCAACTGTGCGGGAAGATGAAAGGACAACAAGGGAATCGAAGAGACGAGCAGACGAAGTGTTGCTAAAGAACGCGAAGGGTTGCCGAAGAACTCGAAGGGTCTCTTGTATCTTTATGTATCATTATTGTAGAGGTAATAATGGGTGTCCCTTGGGTTACCTTGAGTCTTGTATATAAGGAGGGGTGGTGGCGCATTTGTAAACACATAGTGTACACACAAGTGTAGAGTGTCAACACCCACTCCAGAGAGAGTTCTCCTTCTAATAAAGAGAAGAGCTTTGTGCCTGTGCTTATGTGATCGTGTGGTTGTGTTCTTGAGCGGGTTCTTGAGAGTGTTCTTAAGCGTTCCATAGAGTCGAGCTTGTGCTTGTGTCTGAGCGTCGGTTAGCAAGTAGGAGTATCGAGAAGATTTGGAGCGCATCCGTGACCATTCTACTCAGGAAGGCTGGTTAGCTACAGGTTAGCTAATGCCGCACAAGAGATCGGTCGAAATCGATAGCGGGATTTTGACTTGTGACAAGTGGTATTAGAGCTTGAAGGCATACTAATTCATTGACACGAGGTGGTATCAGAGCACGGTTAGTGGTACAACTCGTTGGTACGAGTTGGTATCAGAACAAAGGAGCGAATCACAAAGCTTGGTTGGTGCCAAGAAAGCAGGCAAAGCTACGAGCGGCTGTTGGAGCAGTCGATCACGGGAACAGAGGATACTTGTCGGTGCAAGTACATCTTCAATCAGTGGTACGAAGATGGTGGGTGTGACCAAGCGTATGGCAGCATTGGAGAAAGCGATGGTAGAAGTGGAGTCCACCATTGGGACTCATGCCCATCGCATTGCCGTCTTGGAGGATTGTTCTTCAAAAGGATCGGATGTTGGGGATGAGACCCAACGTTCAGCAGAGCAGATCAAGTCCTTGGAGGACAAACTGGAGGCGTTCAGCTCGATGATGGAGGATCTACGCAGGGAGATCTCCCTCATCAAGAAGGCATTGGCGAATAGCGAGAGCTCCATGGAGGTGCAGTGACGCAAGATACCAGAACCCAAACCCTTTACAGGTACACGGAGTGCCAAGGATTTGGAGAACTTCCTATGGGATATGGAAGTTTACTTCGAGACGACCAAGACGAAGGAAGCCGAAAAGGTCGGTTTGGCATCGATGTACATATCGAGCAACGCCAAGCTATGGTGGAGGAGCCATGCAGCAGATGAGGCAAGACTAAAGATATCCAGATGGGATGATCTAGTCTCAGAATTGAAGGCGCAGTTCCTGCCAAAGAACACTACATGGGTAGCACGGGAGGCTCTTCGATGCCTAAAGCAGGCAGACACTGTTCGTGAGTACGTGAAGTAGTTCACATCCTTGTTGTTGGATATCAAGGGTATGTCAGAGGAGGACAAGCTGTTCAATTTCACTATCGGATTGCAGAGCTGTACGCAAGCCGAACTGCGGAGGCAGGGCGTGAAGGACCTGAATTCAGCGATCGTGGTGGCAGATGCGCTGGTCGACTACGGTGCCCAACCAGGCCACAATGCTGAAGAGGAGTTCACCAACATGTAGAAGGCACGGTCGAAGGACAAGGGAAAAGGCATTGCCCATGATCCACCAATAGAGGAACGGGAGTACTCCAAGAGGAGGGAGCAACCTAGGAGCAATGGATGCTTCATATGCGACGGACCGCATCGGGCGTGGGAGTGGCCAAAGAGGGAGAAGCTCAACACTCTTCGTATGGACAAGGAGGATGAAAAAGAAGGTGAAGTACGCTTGGGAGCAATCAGTGCTATGCGCAAGGTACGTCTCACAACACTTCGAGCTGGAGCTTCGAATTCAGTGGAGGGAGGTAACTCTACAACAAAGAGCTTTAGAGACGCTAAAGCTCGATTGAGGATGCACAATAGTGCGTAGGTGCGTGCGGAGCACCAACATGTGTGCTGGAGACACACAACCGAAGCCGCGGACAGGAGAACATCTGTACAGGAGAAGGCTGTATAGAGCTCTGGAGGGCGATGCAGCATGGACAAGATGTTGAACGTCCATGGGGGTAGAGTGGTGACGAACTACACCACCAACGATCTTACAGGAGGCAAGATACCGAAGACGCTCGGAGCGCAGGAGGTACTCATTTCCCAGGATGCGGGGACGCCCACAGGGAACGATCGAGATCGTCAACGAGCAAGCGTGGAGGTGAGTAATCCACATGTGGAGCTGGAGCTGCCACACACCAGCAATGGAGCTGCTGTATCCAGAAGGGATACACCGAAAATGGGAGCTGACAAGGAAGCCCCACTTTTCACGTTGAAAGACTAAGTCATGGAGGGACGTGGTTCGTGAGAAGATCGGGTGCAGGAAGGGAGGCGGTGCACGCTTGCACCACCCTTCCAATTGAACAGCAACAGGAGGTGCGTAGCGGATGGAGGATCGTGACGGGATGCCAGCTGAAGAGGGAATGCTCGGTTGAGGACAACTAATTCTTCAGGTGGGGGAGGCTTGTCACACCCACAAATTCCGTGATCGAGAATGATCGAGCAAACACGGTAGCAGATGCTCGAGAATGATCGATGGAGCTATGACTTCAGGAGGAGTCCGAAATATGTGGGTATTAGGGTGGTTATCCACGAGAGTCTAAAGACTCTATCGTACATGACAATGGAGAGGCGTCATAGAGGACACTGGCTCGGTAGCAGAGTGTCGTGGTGCTTCTAGCAGTGAGAGCAGCGAGTACAAACAACATTGCAAGACATGACAGTGGATGCACGTAGCGGTACATGCGCGAGCATAGAAGGACGGTATGCAGTGAAGTATTGAGGAGCAATGTGGTACGGTCACATAGGCATACACACGAAGGCGTATGGTATCGGTATTGATGCGTGGTGATCCAAGGAGGCATGGAGCGTTGCAGGTGCTGAGTACAAGCATTGTCGAGCATGCTCGGTATTACATGTACGAGAGTGGTCTGGAGGCTACAAATAGCGAAGTTCTGGAGGACTTTCCCTTAGCATGCAGAACGCTAAGGAAGGGTTTACCGTATGAGAGTTTGGAGGCCGCGGGTTCCCTTTGGCACAAGACCGAGTGTTCGGTGGCACTCGGTGAATTATGAAAAAGTTGCATCAGCAAGGCATTGGAGCTCAGGTGTGCTGATGATTGGACGGTTGATGTGGCGTCAACTGTGTGGGAAGACGAAAGTACAACAAGGGAATCGAAGAGACAAGCAGACGAAGAGTTGCTAAAGAACACGAAGGGTTGCCGAAGAACTCGAAGGGTCTCTTATATCTTTATGTATCATTATTGTAAAGGTAATAATGAGTGTCCCTTGGGTTGCCTTGAGTCTTGTATATAAGGAGGGGTGGTGGCTCATTTGTAAACACACGGTGTACACACAAGTGTAGAGTGTCAATACCCACTCCAAAGAGAGTTCCCCTTCTAATAAAGAGAAGAGCTTTGTGCCTGTGCTTGTGTGATCGTGTGGTTGCGTTCTTGAGCGAGTTCTTGAGAGTGTTCTTGAGCGATCCATAGAGTCGAGCTTTTGCTTGTGTCTGAGTGTTGGTGCGTTAGCAAGCAGGAGTATCGAGAAGAGTTAGAGCGCGTCCGTGACTGTTCTACTCGGGGAAGGCTGGTTAGCTACGGGTTAGCTAATGCCACACAAGATCAGTCGAAATCGATAGCGGTATTTTGACTCTGTGATAGTAACCATCATGGCATTCACTTGATTAATTGATTAATTTTACTGCTATAATGTATCCAATAATCATCTTATTTACAACTTTTAAAATTGTCCTTGTATCAATACATAACCTAATGAAAAAAATGGAGTCTCGTCCCTTAGCAAGGAGGCTCGACCACCTCTAACAAATCTATTTCTCTGTGACTATGCAGATTATAGGGTAGAGCATACATGGATTAAGCATATTGTGGCCTCATGTTACATCCTAGATATCAACATGCAAAGTCACAAGTGTACATCATCACATCATATTTTTATATGGCACACTGATGTGACAAAACTCCATTGAAATTCCCTAATTGTAATGTATTCAACCAAATCCTTTAAGGTTCATGAGGACCATAAGATTATTATCTTAATATTAATATAAGCAGTATTTAACGTTCATGTTGTCACACTTTTATTATCTATAATAGTGTGTTTCATACCATCATGCATTTAAATAAATATATATCATATAGCATGGAAAGATTCTAAACATTTAGCCTTTATGGAAATGTAGTCATCCAATGATGTATTGAAATAATAGCTATGTTCCAATGATGTATTGAAATAATAGCTATGTTCACCATCATGATTAATGGCGATGAGTCTAGGATTCATCTTTCTTATTATTTAATTGTATTTGAAATCCCTACCAAATAGATTAATAAGATAATAATATCACATTCTTATACATAACACTCTTATAAATAAGAACATGATAATAACTTTAAAAACATAGAAAGAACAAAAGAAGAAGAAATAGACCCAAGAAGTTGTGGGATGTAACATATGTACACACTAATAGAAGAAAATCATAATGAATATGATTTTAAATTATGTATATACTAATATTAGAGATAACATCATAATGGCTTGGTTAATAAAGGATAAAATGAAAAAAAAACAAAAAAAAACTAATTTTAATGTACAAAATCCACTCAAAATACATATATTTATTATGAACAAACCTCAAATATTTATAGCCTTTTTATCGAACACTTTTGAATTATTTATTTTACAACTTTGCATGTAAAAATATGTACAAAAATATAAAATTATTCAAAAAATAGTACCAACAATAATCGAGAAAAAAGAATTCTAATTAGATAATAAATAGAATTCGTGGGTTCATATTTTTCTATATTTAACCTCAAATGACTCATGGTCACTTTAAACTTCACTTTATAATAAACTCTAATTTATAAAAATACACAAAAAATCTCGATTAGAAGGGTCAAGTTTTGAGCTTTTAAACCACTTGAATAACTATATTAAATATATCTATAATCTTCACACTTTTCTACAATTTTTCTTTCTATTATTTTTATTTTAGTTCCTTTTTGCAGCTTCCATAGAAACATAAAAAAAGAGACGTCAATTTTGAACTTGTACATATAGAAATAAATATCAAACTTTAACTGGTAAATTATGCATTAAAATCTTCATAACTTGAACATGCAAAGTCCATTTCACCTCTACTAACCCTTAAAGTTCATCTCTTAAAATCCTAAAATTACTTTGAAGTTGAGAAGAATTAACATATGGAATATGGGTTTTGGGTCTATTGTTTGTACACCAAAATGATTTCTAACTTAAATTAATTATATGAACTTCATTTAGTTCATTTATTTAGTTTTAATTTTGTATTTATTTCTGGATCTTTTATTCCATAATATACTACAAACAAAATAAATATAAATGAAATAAAAAATATAAAAATAAAACAAGTAAGTTATAAGTCAATGCTACCGATATTATCTATATTAAGCACAAATAAAACCAAATAATTATAATATAAGTTATTTTGAATCATTACTATATTAAAACATATTACATGTAACTTATATTGAATAATATCAAAATAATATCAAATATATAAAAGTCCAGGTATTATATGTCTACAAAAATACTTCTTAGTTTGTAGTTTTCACACATGACTTTATTTGTAAAAACTTCCTTTTATAATATTTTTGATCTAAAAATGTTAAGAAAAAATTATATTTTATATTTTGAGTCCATCTACTAAATTTAATATATTTATTAATTATTTAATATTTAGTTAATATTTTTAGAGAGGTACACATCACATCTCCTACCTTGAGTGAATCAACATACTTTCTTCACATGTGCTCATCTTTGGCTTTTTAGAGGCATTTACCTTCATCCTCCGGTACCCCCATTCCTTATAACCTCCTATCCCATTAACCTAAGTTCCTTGGGGGACATTAGATCTCTCCTCTGACTTCTGTGTTGTGTTTGTACGCGCGTGCACGCACGCATGTATGTACATATGGTTAAAGCTCCCCTCCAAACACATCACCTCATTTTTCTCCATCTTCCTCCTTTACGGAAAGCTCCAATGGTGACACTTTGTAGAGTTGAGGACCCGAGAGAGTGCAACGACCCATGGTGATTAAGATGAGGACCAATTCTCATGCAAGTGCTCTACATCAATGTAACATGTTTAAGCTCTTAGTTGAAGCATAGATGCAAAGATTGGGCCAATGGAATTTCATACTCTGATCATCATTCAATCATCCATATACGTGTAGTTTCAAGTAAAGTTCATCTTAGTTGTTAAATGTTAGTTTCAATTTCTATATTTAGGTTAGACTGAAGTTCTTCCTTTTGTCATCATTGATTCTCCTACATGTCTAAAATGATTAGGCTTATCCTGATCTTCTCCATTTCAAGTTTATAGTAGGATTTCATCCACTTCAAATGTTTGGAACCAATCACACTTCGTGGAAGACCATTGGATCTCCAACGAATTCATTTTGCAAGATATCCCTTGCATGATTAAATTTCTAGAGAGTTATGCTTTCTTTTGAGATAAAAGGAATCCAAAACAACTTTAATTGGATAAGTGTGACGAACTTGTTCTAATAATAGACAAGCACATTCTAAGAATATTAACTCCATGTCAATGCATTCCTTATCCATTTAATTTATTAAGATGTAAACTGAATATATATTTATTAGTAGAACAGTTTCGTGTCAGTTTCAAAGAAATAGAAGGCATATTAGATCATTATCGTCATTGATCAGAGGTCCTACATCACCACCGATCAACTTCATCTAGTAAGAGTTAGAGACTTCCTTGAGCAAAGATCCCTCCATCAAACAACAACAATTCGAGCTGAAGTAGTTGTACATGCCTTCAAAGTCTAGATCTGCACATTGAAGCTCGAGATACCATGCGCAAAGCAAAGCTAAATCCATCAGAGCTTCGCCTTCAACGGAGACAAAAATGCTAGGTTAAACCCTTGTAAAAGAGGATGAATTACAAAGTCATCCTCAAAGGTTGTGATATTGGCAAAGTATCCCCTATTACGAAATGTTAGAGAGAAAAACAAAACTATTCTTATATATGGACCTTCTACCTTAGATAAGTTGCATTGGAGTCCAAGTAGCTTATTGATATTGTATGTATGCCACTAGGGACCTAAAATATATTTTTTGACTTTTGTTGTTCAAGTAGGTCCCTATTTCTTCCAAATTTATTTTTAGGTACATATTACCTCAATTTTAATTATGTTTTTTTAAGGATGGTTGCGTTAAATTTCCTCATTTTCATACATTTTTTCATGTTTCTATTTTATGTTTTCTATTTATTGTTTATTTTTGTTTACGCTTAATAGATTTACTATTTTAATTCTTAATAATTACAAATTGATTAATTTAGGTTAGACGATAATTAACTTTCGTAGGCATTTAGTATTCCTTCCTTTTATACTTTAGTTCTTTAAAATTCATCTCAATTTCAAACTTTAATAAATCATTTTCTAAAAATAAAAAAAAATTAATAAAACTTAGAATTATAAAAAAATCTTAAAGTCGTAACTTTCACTATTTATATAAATTTTAGTTTGCAAAATATTACATATTATTATTGATAATAAATCAAGACATAATAAAATTTGAAAATAAACTAAAATACCTTTAGAAAAATAATTTTTTCTAGTAGATTATTCATCTAGAATTGTAAATTATTTCATAAAGAAATATTAAGTTTTAAACTTAAAAACCAAAAATATTAAAAACTTTGAACATCAGTAAAAAATCATAAAATAAAAAAACAAAAGCTAAAAATTTCCTTTTATAATCCAAAATAAAATAGATATATTTTTATATGCATATATGAGAATTATCTATATAATATCATGTTGATACCCTATTTTAGAATTAATAGACATTTTTTTCATTTGAATAATTTCTAAAAAAATCAAAATAAGAATATTAAAACTCAACTTTTTTTCAAAAAATAGTAAAAATTACAACAAAGCCCCAAAATAGTTACTTCATATTTTTTGAATATTAATTATCTAATATAATTTAGAGTCCTTAAAAATAATAAATAAAAAACCCTTTTATAGAAATTAAAAATATTCTTAAACATTAATAGAAATGCAAAAAACAGAAGTAAAAATTTAAAATTAAAAAACAAATAAAAACAAAAAGTATATAATAACCTATACAATATACGTCATAGTGGTTAGAAAACCCTAAAAAACATAAATACCCTAATGACAAAAGATAAAATATAAAGTAACCCAAAACATAAAAATAAGGGTTTTCATCAGTTATGCCCCTCTGAGATGTTGCAATTTTAGTTATGCCCCTCCCTTTTTGGGAATATCAGTTGTGTCCCTAGCTTCTTACAGTTTTATCACTTGTGCCCCTCCGTTACTTTAACTGTCAACTATTTGAATTTAACCATGGTTTTCTTAAATAAGAGTGTGATTAAGAGGGGCATGCCGTCCAACTCTACTCCTCCCTCCTTCACCGACCTCCAGCCCCTTCCTCCTCGTCGGCCAACCTTGTCGTCCAGTCCCTTTCTCATCCTTGGCCAACATCGCCCTTCAGCCCCTTCCTCGTCCTCCTTCGATATCCCCTTCCAGCCCCTTCCTCCTCCACCGACCTACCCCTCTAGCACCTTCCTCCTCCGTCGACCTCACCCTCCAACCCCTTCCTCATCTGCCAACTTTCCCTCCAGCACATTCCTCCTTCATCACCGACCTCGCCCACTAGGACCTTCCTCCGCCGCTACTAATCTCCCCTCCAGCCCCCTCCTCGGTCGACCTCGCCCTCCGCTGCAACCTCCTCTGTTGGACTTGATCCGAACCGGCATGTCGACGGCCAAGTCGCTAGCGACCAGATAACACGTCACATAAAACTTCACCTTCCGAAGCTTCATCTTCCCAAACTTGATCCTCATCGGGAATCTGCCGTTGAACACCAGGGGCACCATGCCAGTGTTCTGAGCATTATGTAATGCCACCAAGTCACCGTCTGTGAATTGTGCCCTGCCACTGAGGATCACCTTGAAATCGGTAGTGTTCTGATGGACTTGGCAGAACACCGTCAGCTGGCCCTCGCAGAGCACCGTGCCTAGGTACGATGCGCTTAGGCGGCTCCCTTCGACATAGTAGATGCCGATGGCCTTGTTCGGGTTCTTAGCCGTGACCATCACCTCGAAGCTTGTAGCTACTTTAAGAGTTGTCGGATTGGTCTGTCAAGGAACCAATTATTTTAAGGGAATCTTGCTAGCAATATGTTTTAGTTGTATTACCATGTAAGCACAATTAGACATATATAATCAAGTTCTATCAAATTGAAATTACACATTCGAATTTATTAAATGATCTTGGAATATATAATCAGTGGGGGTGGAGGCTGGGGGCAGAGAGGCGTGGCTGCGGGGGGAGAGGGGAGGAGCTCGAGGCGGAGGAGGCGGCACGAGGGCCGGGGGGAGGAGGAGCAGGAGGCTGAGGAGGAGGGAGAGAAGGGGAGAGGAAGAAGATGGGGCAGGAAGAGGAAGATGGAGGGGATGACTTTTCAACCCTCTTTTTTTCAATTTAATTCCTCCTGTATCCTTTAAGTTAACGCCCATTTTGTGTTGGATATGGACGGCCACTAACCCGAGGGGCACAAGTGATAGAACGACAAGAAGCTAGGGGTACAACTGATATTCCCAAAAAGAGAATGGCATAACTGAAATTACAACATCTCAGAGGGGTGCAACTGATAAAAATCCTAAAAATAAACCTAATCGCTAACAAAATACTCTACACCCGAAACTACTGATCTATAATATGCCTCCTCATGATCAACCCTGGACTTGAGATAATATGCATCAAATATGTGTCGGGTGCTTGAGATCAGAAACCCTAGACTTGAGATATCCAAATAGTTAGGATCATATCACATGGAGTGTGCCAAATATATGTCGGATCTAGTTACCATGACCCCTATTTACTGAGGGAGAGAGAAATTATGCGCTCAAGGCCAACAAGAAGCATGAGTAAAAGAATTGGGAGGGAGGAGTTCAGATCAAAGAGACGAATACAGAAAAGGGCAACGGACAAACGGTCCAAAACTTGAAGATAAATAAAAGCTCCGAATCACTGGTCAGACCCGAACCACAGATTAATCATGCACCAGCTATCTTTACAAAGAACAACAGATGCCCATCAGGGTAAAGTTAGGAGGGAAAAGGAGACCACCTCACCGACGCTGTTACATGATCTTGTCAACGGGGGGGCCGATGCTTAATGGTTGGGCGAACAGCGAGAGGTCACGCATTGGCCGTTTTCGCCTTGGGCAGACACGTGCTTAGTGTGCGCGTATTCTCCACGCAGGACACTCGGGATCACTGTCCACCTCCTCCCTCACCGTTCCTGCGAGTTTCAGCCTGCTCATGTCAGTCACGCTCAGGCGACGGCTCGGGGACATGTCTGCTCGCATCTGCGCAGGATGGGAACACCGTCCGTCGGGCTTCTGCCATGGCATCAACGGGAGAGTGACTGGAGGTTTAATTGACATCACTTGAGTCCACCTCGATCTGGATGAGCGCATCGAGAAGAGAGCTGAAGTATACGGTGGTGCTCGCTTTTGTTTATGCCATTGTCGGGATGTGATCCTTGCCGTTCACAAGAGTAACGTCAACCGGCGCACTGTTCACGCGCCAGAATGATGAAAGGCTTGTTGTTTTGGATCTCTTGGCAGACTGACGAGCTAAGTCTCACTGTGGGCGTTTAATAAGAGAGTTAGCTTGGGTTGGAGTTCGGGGTAATTCTTTTAATCAACTTAGATTCAGATTCAATTAATTATAAAAGTTTTGAATCTGAATTCGAATCAAATTTAAGTAAATTCTCCCATCTGAATTCAAATTCAATTCATTTTATTTCAAATCTGTATGTTAATTAATAATTTAACAAATATAAAGTAATTTTATATAGCGAATACTCTAAGGGTGCGTTTGGTACGCGGGTTAAGGCGGGTTAAACTGGTAGAGGGTAACCCATTTTTTAGTTTTGGTGTTTGGATAGAGGGTTAAACTGGGGGTGGGTTAGAAGTGGATTTGTTGTGATATTATTGTATTGGAATTTGAAAAAGTGAGTAATTATTGTGATGTGATTGTATTGAATTTTGAAAAAAGTGAGTAGAAGTGGAGTAGTTTATATTTTTATATGATATGATGATATAATATATTATTTGTTGATAGGACTGATGATGTAAAATTGATTTATTTAATTTTTAAAAAAGGAATAAAGTGGGGCCCACATGAGAGAGAGGGAAAGTGG
The DNA here is from genome assembly GCA_037367405.1 of Ottelia alismoides. Lineage (NCBI taxonomy): Eukaryota > Viridiplantae > Streptophyta > Magnoliopsida > Alismatales > Hydrocharitaceae > Ottelia > Ottelia alismoides. The sequence continues at coordinate 751,522 of JAZKJV010011215.1, forward strand.
GTTAAGGGGGGTAAACTCCTCAAACCCACCGGTAACCTGATAGCCAAACGCTACCTAAGTTTCAAAGAATAGAATTAGACTTCATGATTCTATTTTATGGAAAAAAAATAACCAAAATGACCTTAACGTAAAGGATAAAATTGTAATATATAATGAAATGCATTTAATTTTCTAACTTTTGTCGTTCTTTTTTTGTTCGTGCAATCCTCATTTGCTCTTTTTATCTATGATAAATTAAATATGTAAAGAAAAAAATAATTAGATTAGGATTATTAAAGAGGATGCATATATATTATTGATGAAATAATGAACGTATTGTAATTACCTTTGCATGTTGATGAACAAAAAGACCAAACTTGTACTGAAAATTCTACAAATTAACCATATTATATTAAGCAAGCATACTAGCAATAAATATTTTAGCACTTTATGCATAATATATAAGAAAAAAAATAAAATAAGCTAACGAGAAATGGTTAAAAGCCCTATACCTCACTTGAAAATACTTTAAATTACCAAAAAAAATATTTCACAAACATGAACTTTTAAATGTTGAACAAACATGAAATATACACATTCATCTTAAAATAAATGCAAGAAATTAGTCTTCAAAAGACGATGTTAAACATACATGGATTTTTGGATTTCTCCATGATATATAAGACAAAAAGAATAAATTCTACAAATTCCGTACGTTCATTGTTGAATATTATTATATGTACTTCAATATCAAGGATGACATTAAGAAGGCACTCATTCATTTAAACTTAAACAAATAAATATGTTGACAAGCTAAATCAAATGACTCAAAACATGTGGTGTGCACTTTAAAAAAAGTTCTAAAAAATATGTAGTAGTTAATCAATCAAATGGTCGAAAACAAATATGTGGTGTGCAAAAATTAATCTAAGTTGTATATTGAGTATACAGCTTCATGATTTTCAAATGACATCATCAATAATAATTTTGTTACATGGCGCAAAGAGTAGCATTGGGTGACATACAACATGATTAAATAAATATATTATATTGAAATAATGAAAATCTAGAGGGTCGTGTTAATCCACAAGGAGAATCAACAGTTGCTGAATTGACAGCTCAAGAAGATCGTTAAATTCAACAATTAACCCACAAATGAATATAGCAATGAAAAGCAAACTAAATGTGGAGTTAAAATTTATTATAACCCTACAAATGATGTGTATAGGTGCAAGTATGTGTAGAGTATCGAACACATGGAGCAAACGGCTGATCAGGAAAATGAAATCTAAAATTTGTGTTCTTCTTGTCTATGTATTTTTGTGTGGGTTTTTAATTTTATATTTTTATATTTTAATTTTTATATTTTTAAATTGTTTTTAATTTTACAATTTTTTATTTTCTTCTTATATTTTCTAATTTTTTATTTCTTTTCATTTTAAATATATAAGATAGGAATATATAAGCCTATATATACAATATAAGATAATACAATTATAGATACTATTAACAATAGTCAAAACATAGGAACTAAAATATTTTTGGGTCTTAAATAATATTTTTACTATATTTGTATGTTTTAGTTAATTTTTTTATATATTTTTAAAGTTAAAAATATCCCAAATCAGGAATTTAATAAATATGTTAGAATGATTTGAATATAAAAAATAACAAAAATTGTCCAAAATTCTTCAAATCAATATTAATATATAAATAATAATATAAAGAAAATTTATAAATAAAAATAAATATTTTTAGGATTTTTAGGAATTTTTTATCTTATTTACTGGATTTTTAGATCTTTTAATTTTTTTATCTTTTTATTTTTTCTATTTTTTTATTTTTGTTCTAGAGTTAGAAAATACAATAATAAAGAAAATATATTTTTTGAGAATTTTTTAAAATGTTTTTATATTTTTTGGTAATTTTTAAAGCAAACGGAGCCAAAAACGTGCTCTTATGATTTTTAGAAAACAATTAAAATGCCTAAAATGAAAATCAAAAAATATATTGTGAATCTACAAGAAAGAAGACACTTAACCCTATTTTTTGAGAATTTTTGGTGTACAGATGATAATTTTAATAAATAAAGAACATTAAGAAAAAATACATGTAGTGGAAAAGGTACGCATTTTTACATTTAAAATTAAAGTCAGGGAATAAAATGTAATTTACCCAAAAAAATTCAACTAATATTTAAAGTTCTTTGACTAAACAGAAATACAAATACATGTAAGGGTATCTCTACAAAATGGCCACCTCACTTGGGACAACACGTGAGGTGACCTGACATGGACCCAAAGGCAAATACAATAAAAGGTAGGGGGTTCCTGATGAGCCAAACTTCCACTAATCCGGATCAGGTAAAAATATCACTCGGGTCGTTGCATCCCGGATCGATAAGAATCTCAACTCAATCAAGAAAATGAGGTTCAGACCACCAAAATAAAATTAAAATCAAATAAATGTGATAGCGGTCCTGGCTATTAGATTAGCCTGGTATAGCGACCAGGGTCGGACTCAGGGAGCACGTGATGGCCTCGCAGCCTACAAAGTAGTCTAAAAAAAGAAATAAAATAAAAGACAAGTGTTTTGGGGGGATTTTTTATTTTTATATTTTTTTGGATTTTTAATCAATAAAGGAAATAAAGAAAACAAAGAAACAAGCCAATACAAATAATTATTAAGGCACTAAAAAATCACCCAAAAATTCTAATAAAAATATTTTTATGTATTTTATAATTTTTACTTTTTTTGGGTAATTTTTGGTAATTTTCTGATTTTTATTTAGTTTTCTAAAAATAAAACAATGCAAAAAGGCAAGGGTACTGTCCAGCCAAGCTTGAGGGACTTAGATAAAATATCTAAAAATCCCTAAAAAGCCTGGAGGTAATTTTCCTGTAAAAAAGAAGAAACAAGGAAAATTTAGGCACCGGAATTATTATTTTTTGATTTTTCAATTAATTATTAGATTTTTTATGGTGTTTTTAGTGTTTTGTAGTTTTTAAGGGTTTTATATAATGAAAAATGACCAAACTTGGTCAGAAAATCAAACAAGGCAAAATTCACACTAACTACTTTTTTGTAATTTTTAGAGGTATTTTAATATTTTTTGTCATTTTTCAAGTCAGACAGTAAAGAAAAAGCTTGTTTTTGAATTTTTAAAAATATCAATAAAACCCAAAAATGTCTCCAAAAATTCTAGAAAATTTTACAACATGGAAAGAGCCATGTGTCCAATTTTCATTGAATTTGGAGTTAGTTTGATATTTTATTAAAAAATCAAAACCTAGGTTAGTGCACAGGGACCTATCGGCAAATACCACAAAGTTCTGAGCCCCCTGAGGAACAAGGCTGGAAAGTATGGAGGCAAAAATGCAAAATGCCCCCTAGGCCACGCACGATACACGTGACTCAGGCCTGGGGGGACCTATTTCTCATTCTTATTTCAAAACATCCAATCAATAACACATGGAAAGCTCAGGATGAAAACTGCAAAATCACCACAAAAGCACGTGTCGAAGCACGTGAACGCTACAGGCAGGGACTAATGTGCAATTGTTCAAAACTAGAAGGTCCTAGATGCAATATTTACAAAAATAAAAGAACGTTCTAAAATACTTACAGGACTAAAAAGTAACACATAAAAAGTAAAGGGCCTACAAGAAATTTACTCTTTATTTATTTATTGATGGCTGATGTAGCGCCACGTAGCTGATCCAACGGGTGAGAATATCAGCGCCTTTAACCACGAAACGCTGGCCGGATCGAACGGATGAGGGTCCACCACGCGGCTGATCTGACGGTCCTCGTATGCTTTGGCGGAACCCTCGGTATATCGACGGTGGAGAAGAAGGCACGTGGCGATCGGAAGGCTCTGGAGTCACGGGTGCCTCTTCATCTGATCGTGCGGCTCAGATCGGTCCTCCTATGGATCTGACGGTGGTGAAGCTCCTCGAATGGGTGGCTGGGATCTAATCTGGAGCGATGAGGTCGATCGGACGTCTGGGGAGGATGGTGGAAGAACAGTTGGCCGGCGAGCTTCGCCGGCCCGATGCACGCGCTATGGTCCTCCCCTACTGCTCCTGAAGTGCGGAAAAGCTCCGCCGTGAAGCCCCGCAGCTGAAGATGGTCACCGATGAGGCTGCTGACCACCAGAACGGCCCCGCGACGGCGGTGGCCTGGAGCTCCTGTGCCTGAGTTGTTGGCCTCCAGATGAGGCTCTCCTGACGATGTAACCTGCACAGGAGGAAAGATGGGTCGAGGGCAAACTGCCTCGACCCGTTAGCGTGCGAGAACAACGACGAATGCGTCGATATGGCGGCCCTCCGGCGAGCGGCGGAGGTGGAGGGTTGAGGTCTCTGCTCCGGGGTGAGCCAGGGGGATGGGTAGGTGGAGAAGGTGCGGAGGAGGCTCGTGAAGGTGGTGGCGGTGTCGAATGGGCTGATGGATGGTCGGAGCGAGCTGGTGGAGGCGGCGGAGCTACGGCTACAGGAAACTAAAAATTCGAATCTAAGCTAATCTACGGGCTAAAGCAACTACCTGGTGAAGGCATTCGACTGGGCTGGAGCTCGGGGAGCTCCTGGGTCATTGCCTACAAGGGGTCGTCGGCTCCCCGAGACTGGGCGCGCTCGCGGCGGTGCACGGCGGCGATGCCACCGGATCTGAAGGTTCCCGAGGTCCTCGAGCCTCCCTTCCACTCCGAAGAACACCGCTGTCACTCAGGCTCACCAGAGGAGGTCCTTGGCTGCGAGTGGGAGGTCCAAAAGATCAAAAATAGGGCTGCCGGAGACGATGCTTTATATGTCCAGGGGTCCGAGAAGGAATGAATCGGGCGAGGCGCACTCAACTCGGATCCCTCAGACCCACCCCGGGTGTGGATCTGGGATGAACAAGGATCAATCGGGGCCCGGGGTTAGGGTATTAGGCTGTCGGCTCGAGTGGGAAGAAAAGGAAGAAACCGGGTCGGGCACCAGATCCGCAAGGGAAGTGGTCCACAAGGGGGAGTTGACCGGGGGGTCAACATCCCCCGTGGACCAATGGAAGAAGGCCACCTGGAAAAGATTTGAAAATTCAATTTAAAATAGGAGATGGCTGAATTATTAAAAACTCAAAATATGAAAAATATTTATTTTATTTTTTTCTATTTTTTGTGATTTTTAATTAATTTTTCGAAACAAAAATAAAGTATTTACATTTTAATGCTATATATAGGTATATATACAATATAGGTTTTTGATTTTTTATTTTTAATTAGTTATTTTTATACATTTTTATCCCCATTTTATATTTTATTTATTTATAGCATAAAATTAGGAATAAAAAGATATTTTTATTTTATTTTTATTATTTATATACAAGGGTTAATTAAATAGATATATACATATATATACAAGGTATATTTACAATGTTATTTTTGGTTTCTAATTTTGTTCTTTTTATTTTGTTTTTGTTTTTGTTGTTTTTATTTTATTTATTTACAACGTAAAAGATAGAGTATATGCAAATTTTATGGAAATTTATTTATTTATTTATAAGGTGAAATAAATATAGATAAGTGGGCTATGTACATGATGAATATGTACAAGGTGAATATTTTTGTTTTCTTTTTAATTTTTCAATTTTTAGTTGGATTTTTATATTTATAAGTATATACAAATATGTACAAGCACATTTTATTCTATTTTTAGAGGAAAATATCTTCATTATATTTACAGGTATATTTACACACATGAGCCCCTATCTCCCTCTACTTTGGCTTTTATGCGGCCAGACCCATGCTGAGCCCTCCCTTGGGTTAGGTTGCTCAATATTTATTCTAAATATTTCCTCTTTTTCTTTTTAATCTTTATTCTTTTATTTTTGCACAAAAACATGCTAATTATTACTTTTTACACCATGCATGCTTTTGGTAATTATTTGTATTTACAAATATATACATGCATTTGCAAAGGTTTTTGTAGCTAAAATATAAGAATAAAGAGCGATGAATGAGTATTCATCAGTTCCTTACAAATACTACAAAACTATTGAGCATCAGATGAAAGTTTATATATTAAACAATAACATACAAAAGGAGGGGGTGAAGAATGCAAAATACCCCCTAAGGCACCAGATCCAACGGTTGTGGGTGTGTCACTTGCCACATGTCGTTCCCTAGTGATGTGATGACGGTTCATCGATCAGATGCTGAGACTAGATCTCACGAATGGAATCAACGGTCGAGGCGAGTTTGATCGAACGACAGCTACAACACCTGGAGCGGCTAGATGATCGGATGGATGGAAGGATAGTTAGAAGAACACGCCAAGAACTCAGTTGGGTCGAGTTTCGATCTGCTCTCCTTCACTCCTCCGACCACCTGGGAGTCTCATACCCAGGGCAAAATGGAGCTAGAGCTCCTCCATGTTAGATGGCTATGTCGGGAGGTTCCCTGAGCTCTGATGAAGTCTAATGAGCTTGGGGAAGTAAGGAGACTCCAGGTACCTCTGGTGAACTCAAAAATTGACCCTAATGGGTCCTCAGCCTCCAGAACCTTCAGGGAAAATGCACGCAAGCAAAATGGGGGTTTCAGGGGCTTTATTTGTAGAGGTGGATGGAAGATAGGGCATGGCGGATGTCTCCGACCAAGTGGCGGAGAGGAGACGTGCATCTCCAGATCCACGAAGGATCTGGGTGAATGGAAGGGCCTGGGTGTAGGGGAAGCATTAGGAAACGAAGTGAGGTGGTCTGCGGGGTCGGAGATAGTAGGAGGCACGATGGAGGGTTCATCGGAGAAGAACTCCGGTGAACTATGAATCAATGATTTTACGCTAAGGCGAAAGATTACACGCTAAACTAAATGCATAAAATAAAAACTACACCTAAGATCTAGCTAGAACGCAAAGAAATTGGACCTCAAGAAGCCAGAGCTGCGAGATGGGGGACCTCATGGAGGTGCTCCGTCGGAGATGGTGGAAACCACCTCTACGCCTCTCCTCGATCCAACCAAATGCTGGGCAAGCAACCTGTGACATTGCTCGAGCCCTGGAGTGCAAAAGGGAGGAGAGGAAGTGGGCAAAGGGGATTCAAAATCGAAAAAAGGGGCGGAGCTCGGCTATATACAGGGATGATTTGATTGAGATGAATAGCTCGCGACAGGGCTCCTCGATCCTAGAAATCAATGGAGCGTGATAGGTGGTGGATCAAGGAGTAGAGTCGTGAGCTACAAAAATCGAAGAAGCGAAGTGTCAAATAAGGGTTCTGACAGGGCTACGCCTGGGAAGAAGAGTTGATTGGGGGTCAACTCTTGATTCCCCCTGGTTGGTCCATGTTGACCAACCACAAAAAAGCAAGCTAAAACTATTTGTAAATTAATTAATAAATAGTAAATGAATTAATTAAAATAAAGTTATAAAATTAAAAGTGTTTATTTTTTGTAGTCTTTTAATATGATATTTATTTATTTTTATGAGCTTGTTTATTATAATTTACTATGTAGGGTTTTATTTATAGGTATGTTTACCTATGTTTTGCATATTTTTGTTTTATTTTGTATTATTGATTTTATTATTTTATTTTCTTAATTTATATACTTATAACTTATATATATATATATTTATTGTATTTTTTATATAATATGTACTTTAAATAAATAGAAGTATATAATATATATATATAAGTATAGGTATTTCATCTATGTATTTTGTATACTTATTTTATTTTAATATATATTTTTAGTTTTATTGTATTTTAAATATGTACATATAATATAAATAATATTTACAAAATTATAAAAATATAAAATTGTAAAAATAATAAAGAATACATAAAATAAATATTTTATTCAGATATACTATACAATAAGGGTCCAGAACCTAACTTTCACACCTTAACTTCAAATTAAGTGAAACCACCTTCATTAAATAGCTTATTAAAAGTTATATAAAATTAAAGTGATTTGATAGATTTTAAGTTTTTATTGGGAAGATATGGGTCTGAGAAGTTTGGGTTTTAGATTTTATTTAGAGTATAAAATGTACATTGTATATTATTTTTGTATGAAATAAATTTTGAATTTTTTATGTATTTCTATCTATAACTTTCATGTAAAAAGTTTCTTTATTTGAGGTATAAATAACAAATAATAAAATAGATCCCAAAAATATTTTATTGATGAATAAAAAATGGATTTTTATTGTATTCTTGGCCCTTATCTCCCCCTACTTTATTTCTTGTCGACAAAATCAATTCTTGACTTGGTCTCGGGATTTAGGATCATAAAATACCTTTGGTATTTTATTCCTTTTCTTTTCTTTTCTTTATTCTATAATTTTGGCATTAAAAACTATCTTTTATACACAATGAATGGAATAAATGATGAATGCTAATTCGTATAAAATAATGCTATTTACATACATTTAGCTAGGTTTTTAAGGCCAAAATGATAGAATAAAGGTAATGAAATGGAGATTCATCATGTATACAACCACAAAAAGTAAATGTTAAATGCAAAAACAAAAAATGAAAGCATGAATCAATGGTGAATCAAAATAAAAACATCAACACAGTAAGGTAAATATCGAACTAAAATTAGACCGAGGAGAAAAAAAGAAGACGAGAAATAGAAAAATAACAAATCTAAATAACAAAAGAACATGAAACATTAGTTACTTGAAAAAAGAGTCATTAGAAGCCCGATCAACCATTCTTCCTCTATTGTTGCAAGGATGAAGGTCGATGACGAGGAGCCATAATCAGGTCCACTCTGGAAAGATGCATTCTACAAGAGAATAGACATTAGACACCTAGATGCACATTAGAACCTCCCATTAAAAAGGTTGCAAGACGTGTCTTAGACAAGAAAGCTACAGAGTTTTGGATGTGCCTTAAAAGAGAGAAGTCGTTGCTGGACTTGTAAGCCCTTTGGTAATCTATTAATGCAATAAAAGTTATTATTTTATCAAGTTCATCTAAAATAAATGTTTGTGAATGCACTAAATATTAAAGTCCCTTTATAGAATTAGGATTATGTACAATGACCATATTGAATACCATGAAGTTGGGAGGACATAGCTGACATTAACGTGTGATACTCAATAAAGATCTCTGATTTGAGAAAGAGATGGCAATCTTTCTCTAAAAATTGATTTCCGACCGACTTCTTGTTGCATGTCCTCTCGCATAGGAATAATGATCCAGAGGTGTCGAAATAGCTAAGTCAAAGAGGGACTTGATGAGGTCGGGATAAACTAAGGTGTGAATCGTAACTATCACAATCAAACAAACATCCTTTGATTGGAGACAGATATACATCTGCATGCTTGAGTGTGCACATTTGACAGATCAATAGGCTGATGGTCTAACCAAGGTTCAAATACCGATGAGTTGGTGTGCATATGAAGACATATGAGAAGTATGATCTCTCAAAGGAATCATATATATTCATACTTGATGAACCGGGAGATAGAGCTCACTCATGGGATATTTTGAGGTGATGAATCTCCATTTCATCACCTTTATTCTATCATTTTGGCCTTAAAAACCCCAGCAAATGCAGTTAAATAGCATTTAATTGTACATAATAGCATTCATGATTCATTGTATTATTCACACAGAAAATAAGGTTTTTAATGCCAAAATTATAGAATAAAGAGAAGAAAAGAAAAAGGAATAAAATATTGCAAATATTTTATGACCCTAACCCCGAGACCAAGGCCAGCATGGAATTGGTCGACAAGGAATAAAGTAGGGGGAGATAGGGCCAAGATACAATAAATACCTCATTTATTTCTTCATTTATTTATGCATTTTTGACACCTATTTTGTACATAATTATGTATTCATCAAATAAAGAAACTTCGTTCATGAAAGTTGTAGATAATAATGTAAATAAAAATACAAAATTGAGTTTGTGCAAAAATAATACTCAATGTACATTTTAGACACAAAATAAAAAGCCAAAATCTCAACTTCACAGACCCATATCTTGCAAATAAAAACTCCAAATCACCCAAACTCACTTTAATTGTATATAGCATTCCAAGAACTATTTTATAAAATTGGTTTCATAATTTTTGGAGTCCATCTGTGGAAGTTAGGTTTTTGGCCCTTCTTGTACATAATACATGATTAAAATATTCATTTTATTCAATGTTCATTATTTTCATAAATTAATATTTTTAGAATTTTGTAAAGAATGTATATAATACATGTACATATTAAAATTAAAAGAAAACTAAAAATAATTTGTAAAATAAAATAAGCCTATGTAAGACATAGACAAAATACCTATACTACCTATATGTATATAAATAAAAAGGGATTTTATTCTTTTAATCTTTATTCATCTATATTTTTATAATAATGTATATATTATATATAATTTATTAAAAATACAAATCCAAAAATAAAAACAAATAAAATACGTTAAATAAATAAAATGTATATAATATATAGGTAAACTACCTATAAGTATACCTACATGTACATAAACACATTTATTTAAAAATGTAAATAAACTCATAAAAATGAAATAAAAATATATTTATACTCATAAAAATAAGTTATAAATTTATAAAATAAAAAATAAAGTAATTAAATAAAGATAAATAAATTAAAAATAAATATATATACTTATAAATACATTATTTTAATAAAACCGTAATAAAATACTTCAAAAAAATAAATAAAAATCATAAATAAATACTATATTAATTTATAAACAATTTTTATTTTATAAGTAAAACCTAATTAATTCATTTAATACGCTAAATAAATGGGTCAAGTTTAGTCTGACGTGGGCCAATCAGGGGCCAGGGAAAGTTGACCTCTGGTCAACTCCCCCTGCGCCTCTGATTCCCCGTCAGAATTGTCATGTCCCCCGATTTCAGCCATTTTTCCCGGTCGATTGGTCGCTCCATCACCTTCGATCTCTTCACAGATTTTGTTCTCTGACCATCCGCGATTCTCGCCGAGATCTTGGATCCATTGTACATACCACAGATTCTTTAATAATCGCCGGTCACTGGGGGTCCTCATGAATGTTTATAAATAACACCTTCCTCCTCCTCAGCCGAATTTGGCCAATTTCATCCCCCTCTTTGAGCTTGAATCAGCTCCTGGTGGAGCCCTCGTGACAGGAGGCGTTCCCAGCACCTCGGTTCGGCCGGAGATGGAGGAAAATTTTGTCGCGGCGGCGCTCCGACGACCGCCCTGCTCCCTGGAGGCCCCCAGGTATAAGAGCTTCGCATTTTATCTTTCTAGGTAGCTTTTACTTCCAGCATTTCATTCTTGTAATTAATTTTGTGTTTTGCTTATTAGTTTAGCATAGTTTAGCGATCTCATAGTTCGCCGGAGCTCCGCTCCGGCGAGCTTTTCATCTTGTTTCCGACTGTGCCCCGACACCATTTCACCTCCATTTCCTTCCCTACCGCATTCTCCAACTTCTAACCACCTTGTCCAATCGGATTTGCATCTGGATCCGCGAATCGAAGCTCCTCCATCACCCTTCGCCGGAGCTTCTCCGCCCATCACCATCCTCGTGCAAACAGCTTCAAACCCCAGGTCGAGGGTGACACCCTCGAGCCTCTCTACCTTCCTGTGCAGGTCAGGTGCATTGAGGAGCACCAGGAGACGTTCCTAAGGCCGACGGAGGTACCTGGAGCCGCGTTTCTTCACCGACCTCGTGGCGCCGCTCCATCTCCGGCCGATCTACCACCTCCAGCGGAGAGAGCCAACCTCCAGGAAGCTTTTGGGACACCTCGGAGTAGCAAAGGCCAGCGGATCAGCGAGTTCTCACCGGAGGAAGCTCGCCTAGGCGAGCGTTCTTCCCCGTTCTTCCAGCCGTCGTCTCCGCCGTTGGATGAGGAGCAGGTCCCAGGTCAAACAGCAGCCGTCCGATGAAGCGAGCAGCCACTGTAGATCTCAGCCAGGAGATCTAATCCTAGCGCTTCATCGGCGAAGCGGTATCGGGCGCAGAGGGAGTGACGCGTGTCAAGTGACCCACATCCAGTCGTCCATCAGCGCCCACTTTGGGGGTAATTTACACATTTAACCCCCGCACTTTTTGTATTTAATTTTTAATCTTGTAAAATAAATTGCACGTTGTAAATAAATTGGAGTTTTTGCAGAAAGGACCCTGTGTTTATTATAATTACATTTAGGTCCTTCCGCGCCTCACGTGCAGTCCCACGTGAGGCGCGTGAAAATTGCATGTAACCCCTGGCGGTTTTTGTTAATTGTAAATTAGTTCTAAAAATTTAAATAAATGTTTATTTTTGTTGTATTTTTGCACTGATGCCCCTGGAACTTATTATATTTGCAAAAATACCCCTGCCAGGCTGTTTAATTTTTGTGTCTTTTCTCTATTTATTAAAAATACCTATGAGGCTTCTAAAAATTCACAAAAATTAGGATAGATGCTCTATGCAGTGTTCTTCCACGTCCATATTTTATTTCACATTTTTTGCATTTTCCCTAATTATTAAAAATTAAAAAGAAGCCCATTTTGTACTGTCTGATTTAAAAAATACAAAAAAATTATAAAATGTTTTTGAAAAATTCCAAAAAAAATTATATATGGTATATTTATATATATTGAGTCCAGAAATTGAAAAACCCTAAAAATATGAAAAAGAAAAATAAAAAAATCAGAAAGCTCTAAAATCCAACAAAAAATAGAAAAATCCTAAAAAAATACCAAAAATATATTTTTCTCTTTTATAATTATCTACATATTATTATTAATATATTAAAACTAATTTGGGAATTTTTGGAGTTTATTTTATATTTTTAAAACCCAAATTATATTAGGCTAGTTAATTAGTCCTATATTAGGGACATTTTTGAAATTAAAAATACATAAAAATTAGAAATATTTCAGAAAAAAATAACAAAAAAATTAGAAAAATATTAAAAAGCTAAAAAAAATTTATTGTATCTATGTATATATTTAGTATTTATGTCTCTATATATATACATACTATATTATTCCTCTTTCTCTCTCCTCTTATATATACATCTCTTTATATATATCTTATATATCTTATATGTATATATATGTATCTATATATTTATATTACTAAAAATATAAAAATATATATATATAAAACATAAAAACAAAATAAAAATTATAAAAACAAAAATATAAAAAAATATATAATCCAAAACCCACAAACACAATAAAGGACATGAACAATTGATTGAATAATTAAATGATACATCACATACAACCATTCGCCTCCCAGTGTTCGACCTCTACCTGTACTTACACCTATACACATTTGCATGTAGAGTTATAATAAATTTTAACTCCACATTTTTGAATATTTATTGAATACATTGGTTGTGAGTTAATTGTATGAACAATTGAGCGGTTAATTAACCCACAATCAATGTATGCAATCAATGTATGCAATTAACAATTAACCCACAACCAATGTATGCAATAAATATTCAAAAATGTGGAGTTAAAATTTATTATAACTCTACTTGCAAATGTGTATAGGTGTAAGTACAGGTAGAGGTCGAACACTGGGAGGTGAATGGTTGTATGTGATGTATCATTTAATTATTCAATCAATTGTTCATGTCCTTTTATTGTGTTTGTGGGTTTTGGATTTTATATATTTTTTTATATTTTTGTTTTTATAATTTTTATTTTGTTTTTATGTTTTATATATATTATATATTTTTAGTAATATAAATATATAGATACATATATATACATATAAGATATATATAAAGAGATGTATATATAAGAGGAGAGAGAAAGAGGAATAATATAGTATGTATATATATAGAGACATAAATACTAAATATATACATAGATATAATATTTTTTTTAGCTTTTTAATATTTTTCTAATTTTTTGTTGTTTTTTCTGAAATATTTCTAATTTTTATGTATTTTTAATTTAAAAAATGTCCCAAATATAGGACTAATTAACTAGCCGAATATAATTTGGGTTTTAAAAATATAAAATAAACTCCAAAAATTCCCAAATTAGTTTTAATATATTAATAATAATATGTAGATAATTATAAAAGAGAAAAATGTATTTTTGGTATTTTTTTAGGATTTTTCTATTTTTTTGTTGGATTTTGGAGCTTTCTGATTTTTTTATTTTTCTTTTTCATATTTTTAGGGTTTTTCAATTTCTGGACTCAATATATATATAAATATGCCATATATAATTTTTTTGGAATTTTTCAAAAACATTTTATAATTTTTTTGTATTTTTTAAATTAGACAGTACAAAATGGGCTTCTTTTTCATTTTTAATAATTAGGGAAAATGAAAAAAATGTGAAATAAAATATGGGCGTGGAAGAACACTGCATGGATCATCTATCCTAATTTTTGTGAATTTTTAGAAGCCTCATAGGTATTTTTAATAAATAGAGAAAAGGCACAAAAATTAAACAGCCTGGCAGGGGTATTTTTGCAAATATAATAAGTTCCAAGGGCATCAGTGCAAAAATACAACAAAAATAAACATTTATTTAAATTTTTAGAACTAGTTTACAATTAACAAAAACCGCCAGGGGTTACATGCAATTTTCACGCGCCTCACGTGGGACTGCACGTGAGGCGCGGAAGGACCTAAATGTAATTATAATAAACACAGGGTCCTTTATGCAAAAACTCCAATTTATTTATAACGTGAAATTTATTTTACAAGATTAAAAATTAAATACAAAAAGTGCGGGGGTTAAATGTGCAAATTACCCCCAAAGTGGGCGTTGATGGATGGCTGGATGTGGGTCACTTGACACGCGTCACTCCCTCTGCGCCCGATACCGCTTCGCCGATGAAGCGCTAGGATTAGATCTCCTGGATGAGATCTACGGTGGCTGCTCGCTTCATCGGACGACTGCTGTTTGACCTGGGACCTGCTCCTCATCCAACGGCGGAGACGACGGCTGGAAGAACGGGGAAGAACGCTCGCCTAGGCGAGCTTCCTCCGGTGAGAACTCGCTGATCCGCTAGCCTTTGCTACTCCGAGGTGTCCCAAAAGCTTCCTGGAGGTTGGCTCTCTCCGCTGGAGGTAGTAGATCGGCCGGAGATGGAGCGGCGCCACGAGGTCGGTGAAGAAACGCGGCTCCAGGTACCTCCGCCGGCCTTAGGAACGTCTCCTGGTGCTCCTCAATGCACCTGACCTGCACAGGAAGGTAGAGAGGCTTGAGGGCGTCACCCTCGACCTGGGGTTTGAAGCTGTTTGCACGAGGATGGTGATGGGCGGAGAAGCTCCGGCGAAGGGTGATGGAGGAGCTTCGATTCGCGGATCCAGATGCAAATCCGGTTGGACAAGGTGGTTAGAAGTTGGAGAATGTGGTAGGGAAGGAAATGGAGGCGAAATGGTGTCGGGTCACAGCCGGAAACAAGATGAAAAGCTCGCCGGAGCGGAGCTCCGGCGAACTACGAGATCGCTAAACTATGCTAAACTAATAAGCAAAACACGAAATTAATTACAGGAATGAAATGCTGGAAGTAAAAGCTACCTAGAAAGATAAATTGCGAAGCTCTTATACCTGGGGGCCTCCAGGGAGCAGGGCGGCCGCCGGAGCGCCGCCGCGACAAAATTTTCCTCCATCTCCGGCCGAACCGAGGTGCCGGGAAACGCCTCCTGTCACGAGGGCTCCACCAAGAGCTGATTCAAGCTCAAAGAGGGGGATGAAATTGGCCAAATTCGGCCGAGGAGGAGGAAGGTGTTATTTATAAACATTGCTGAGGACCCCCAGTGACCGGCGATTATTAAAGAATCTGTGGTATGTACAATGGATCCAAGATCTCGGCGAGATTCGCGGATGGTCAGAGAACAAAATCTGTGAGAGATCGAAGGTGATGGAGCGACCAATCGACCGGGAAAAATGGCTGAAATCGGGGGACACGACAGTTCTGACGGGGAGTCAGAGGCGCAGGGGGAGTTGACCAGAGGTCAACTTTCCCTGGCCCCTGATTGGCCCACGTCAGACTAAACTTGACCCATTTATTTAACGTATTAAATGAATTAATTAGGTTTTACTTATAAAATAAAAATTGTTTATAAATTAATATAGTATTTATTTATGATTTTTATTTATTTTTTTGAAGTATTTTATTACGATTTTATTAAAATAATGTATTTATCAGTATATATATATATATATTTATTTATTTTTAATTTATTTATCTTTATTTAATTACTTTATTTTTTATTTTATAAATTTATAACTTATTTTTATGAGTATAAATATATTTTTATTTCATTTTTATGAGTTATTTACATTTTTAAATAAATGTGTTTATGTACATGTAGGTATACTTATAGGTAGTTTACCTATATATTATATACATTTTATTTATTTAACGTATTTTATTTGTTTTTATTTTGGATTTGTATTTTTAGTAAGTTATATATAATATATACATTATTATAAAAATATAGATGAATAAAGATTAAAAGAATAAAATCCCTTTTAATTTATATACATATAGGTAGTATAGGTATTTTGTCTATGTCTTACATAGGCTTATTTTATTTTACAAATTATTTTTAGTTTTCTTTTAATTTTAATATGTACATGTATTATATACATTCTTTACAAAATTTTAAAAATACTAATTTATGAAAATAATGAACATTGAATAAAATGAATATTTTAATCAGGTATTATGTACAAGAAGGGCCAAAAACCTAACTTCCACAGATGGACTCCAAAAATTATGAAACCAATTTTATAAAATAGTTCTTGAAATGCTATATACAATTAAAGGTGAGTTTGGGTGATTTGGAGTTTTTATTTGCAAGATATGGGTCTGTGAAGTTGAGATTTTGGCTTTCTATTTTGTGTCTAAAATGTACACTGAGTATTATTTTTGCACAAACTCAATTTTGTATTTTTATTTACATTATTATCTCAACTTTCATGAACAAAGTTTCTTTATTTGATGAATACATAATTATGTACAAAATAGGTGTCAAAAATGCATAAATAAATGAAGAAATAAATGAGGTATTTATTGTATCTTGGCCCTTATCTCCCCCTACTTTATTCCTTGTCGACCAATTCCATGCTGGCCTTGGTCTCGGGGTTAGGGTCATAAAATATTTGCAATATTTTATTCCTTTTTCTTTTCTTCTCTTTATTCTATAATTTTGGCATTAAAAACCTTATTTTTTGTGTGATTAATACAATGAATCATGAAAGGCTATTATGTACAATTAAATGTTATTTAACCTGCATTTTCTGGGGTTTTTAAGGCCAAAATGATAGAATAAAGGTGATGAAATGGAGATTCATCACCCCCTATACTTGCCTTTGCTAGTCCCTAGCAAACACTTATGCAAATAAGTACAAAAAGAACAAAGAATAAGAAGAAAAGAAAAAGCAAAAATAAAGAATTTAAAGAATAATTTGATCATGATTATTAAACTCATCAGTACAAAATCAAAGTGTGGAGCTCAGGTTAGACCTTGGTGTGAGAATGTGTGTGGAACCTAGTCGGGAACCAAATTTAAAGCGCAACAGCCTTCGAGAGTCACAGAACTTGGTTCAAATCACCTCAATAGCCAGGTCAGAACTAGCCTACATCATACGCAAACCCTTATGACTATGAGGCTGACTTGTACGGTGTAAGTGATGGTGGCTCTCCCCAACTGAAATGACAAAGAGACTGACTTCTCCAGAATGACAACCCAATGATTCCTTAATCCAATAGCTCTTTCCTCGAGGAGCAGGGTATTCCTTTCTAAGTTCAAGTGGCATCCAACTCAAGAGGAGGAGGTAGAGAAAAGAATGGATGGTAGCCAGTGTAGCTACTTATCCTGGGATGTAAGACCAGTGTAGTCAAGTCATCCAGCTGCAGGCTCACATGGTATAACTTTGATGCTCAAGCTTGCTTATTTTCTATATACATACTTTGCAGGCATTTTATTTTTTTTACAGGCCTGACCATATTTTTTTTTCAACATACTATTTACAGCAGCATTTACATAAGGACTTTTTCCTCTTGAGCCAGAAGACTATCCCTCTTTTGAAGCTTTATCGCAACCCACAATCTCCCGTCTTTAGACCTCATGGCTATTGGACCAGGTTGGGGCGCACTTCCCTCCCTAGAGGAGGACGAATGTTTCCACCCGTGTGCGTCTCAGACTGGCAAATCCAACCCCCTCACCACTCCAACTGAGTTGAGCCAAGTGAAAGGTGCAAGTGTCCAAGTTAGGTCACGGTCGACAAGAGTCATACGTGTGTCTCGAAAAGTTCTAGTTAGTCCACTGAGGTGACTTGAACCCAGCCCTGATTTCTCAAAGAATTAAGTCTGAATAGACCTGAAGTACCTTAGACCTAGTTCCCATAAGGTTCCAGTGCAGTTAGGTGCATTAAGGTCTAACTAAGCTCCAATCTTCGATTTTTTGGACTAGTTCAATCATCAATCTCAATGAAAGAATATGAATGCTATGCAAATGTTATTTACAAATATGCAAAGAATAATGCAATTTTTCCAAAGAATTTTGAAATCAAAGAGATAAATTTTTACACGAAGAATTTTTGCAAATAATTTTGGCACTCAAAGTATAAAATATGTACTACTATTTACACGGGCGTGCCGCTTTATTTTAATGATTTTTAAAGAATTTAGAATTTAGTTTTTATTTAAAGGTATATATGTACATTTGTTAAAGAATTTTGTTTATTATTTATTTATTTATTTATAAAAATTATTATACATATTATTTTAGTTATATGTGACTATTCCTCAAACTTATTTGACACAAATTTTTCAAACAATTTTTGAGAACCATAGTCCAAAATAATTTTTGCAAACATTTTTACAAACATGTACACACATTTGAAAATCATTTTGCAAAGGTTTTTCAAAACAGTATATATAGATTTTTCAAGATATTTTTGCAACCATTTTTCAAACCATTTGCAAATCATTTTTCAAACATTTTATTTCACACAAAGAAAATGAATTTTTACAAACCACACATTTTTACACAGGTTGAAAACATGTAACAAAATATTTTCAAAATAGTTTTCAATAAATGTTCACAAAGCTTTTCAAGCTATTTTTCAAACATTTTGCAAAAAATGTTTTCACCTGATTTATTAATCAGTATATACAAAAAGAATTCGAGGAATAATCACAACTCTTTTTATTAAGGGTTTTTAAATGAATTTAAAGAATTATTAGCCATATTATTAAGAGACTACGAAAGTACGAGTTATGGCTATATACGATCCCCTAGCTTGAGCTATGTCCTCATAGATCGGAAAAGAAAAAGAGAAGACATATTTCGTACTGAGTATAGACAAGTCTAAATAATATACAAATAAGAGATGAACGAATGAGAAGTTGACTGTCCCCCCTATACTTAGGATCAAGTAATCGTAAGTATAGCAGACTGTACAAAAAGCAGGGAGGGTCAAGGGTGGGAATATACTGATCGTACTCAGATTGTCTCCCTCTATACTTAGGGTAAGATACTCCTAAGTATAGACAAGAAGAGGAGACAATGGAGAGGATCGGACCGAAATGAAAAACTCTAGGTGCACATCCCCCCTATACTTAGGACAAAGTACGTCCTAAGTATAGAAAACTGTCTACAAGGGCGACACCTTTTAGATATTAAAAGAAAATAGGAAAGGAAAAGAAGAAAAGAAGAAAAGAAGAAATATGTACAGATTAATGAAAAGATCGTGGAGAATATACGCATCACTCCCCCTATACTTAGGGTGAGATAACCCTAAGTATAGGCAAGAACAGGAGTGACGAAAATGTGCAAGGAAAGAACAACTCGGTGTGTGCCCCCCCTACACTTAGGACAAGGTACGCCCTAGGTGTAGACACAAAGATGTGGCGGTAGATCTGGGGCACACAGAATATACGGGAGAAAGAATGAAAAAGGTACACATATATACAAGCGGTAAAAAACGAGTGAAGTACAGGACGGTGTCTGGTATGCGACTACCGTACTATCGTCGTCGTCTCCCTGTGATAACGAGGACGCAGTCAGAAGGTGAAAAGACACCCTGATATGCAGTCAGGTGGGTGTCGGCTACCGGGGACACACAGCTCAGAAAGTAAAGATATCCGATCCGGTAGCAGAAATCAGTCAGTCGGCTCATAGGGTCAGTATGAGGTAACGGAGCCGATACCGTAAGACCGGGAGGAAGAAAGAGCAGTACCGACTCCTCCGGTCAATCATGGTCTCAGATAGATCGGAAGTAAAGCATATGAGACTGGGTGATGCACGGTGATGATATAATCTGAAAGTCACAAGAATATACCGAGCAGCACCATATGTGGCTCACTCTTGCGAGGGTCCTCAAGGTGAGCAAAATCAGAGAATAATCAGAGTACTCGGCTCCGTGCTCCATCAGATAGGAGACACAACTAGAGAGGAGACCGGGTAAAAAGCTCAGAAGACTCGGCTTCGTGCTCCCTCAGATAGGAGACACCAGAAGTGAAACCGAGTACCTAGAAGGTGATGTATCCTCCCGCAGATAACCCTCGGGGAATGGTACATACTAGTCAATGAATAATCAGAACAGAAGCTCACCCTTCCGAGGGTCGTCAAGGAGAGCGGGCTCAAAGGAGCCTGATCCATCAGACGGATCATAGAAACGATCTCGGTAGGCGACAGATCGGCTACCGGCAGAAGAGACCGTCAAATCAAGAAAGTGTGGCAGCATCCCGCAAATAACCCTCGGGGAGAGGCTGCCAACTAGTCATGGGAATAGCAGATACCAGAAGCTCCACCTTGCGAGGACCATCAAGGCGAGCAGACTCAAAGGAGTCTAATCAGATAGGTCCCATGATCCGCAGATCGGATACGCAACTCAAGATGGGACCAAAAATCATAGATATCAGACGACTCGATTCCGTGCTCCGCAAATCGGAGACACAGTCAGCAGTGGGAACCGAGAGTAAAGAGAGTGTCGCAGTCTCTCGCAGATAGTCCTCGGAGAGCACTGTGAACTAAGCAAAGAATAGTCAGAACGTGTCTCTACCTTGCGAGGGCCGTCAAGGATAGAGAATGGCTCAAAGGAGCCGGATCCATCAAACGGACCCGCATAGTGGTCTCAGTAGTCGACAAGGCGGCTACCAACAGAAGAGACCAATCAGATCGGAAATATGTCATAGTCTCCCGCAGATAACCCCCGGGGAGCTATGAGCTAGGTATGGAATAATCAGAAAAGTGGAGCTCTGCCTTGCGAGGACCGTCAAGGAGAGCAGACTCAAAGGAGTCTAATATATTGGCCTCGTGTACTGACAGGTCAGGCACACAATCACATGGGGAGGCCAATCAAGCATATTATCTGACTCGGTTCCAGGTCCCATCACAATGGCGACCAAAGTAGTGAATGAAACCGCAGTCCTAGAAATTATCGCATTCCCCCGCAGATAGTCCTCGGAGAGGAATGCGAGCTATATCAATGTAGGTTTTGGGAATGCTGGCAAGTCGTCTCAGGTCCTCAAAAGTGTGAATCCATCGATCCATAGGAGGGCATAAGATCATGCAAGGGAGAAAATCATGTCATTCACCAAACCTCCCTTGGTTCAATACAGTCAGCTGAGATGGCACAAAAAATAGTCAGGAATCCTCTAAGTGCCAGGGTGGATTTGAGAGTCAGGTGATCAAGGATGGGTCAAATAGGAAGATGAGAGATCATGCAGGATCCACACACCTCTATCAGGCACTCAAAGTCAGAATAATCATTCAATCCTCAAAATCAAGATGGTTGGAGCCTCAAGAAAGATAGATCACTCAATACTCATGAAATCTTCATCGAATTATCGTATCATATCACATCCTTAATCCGGTGTGCGAGAACTAAATCTTCAATAAATAATCACACCTAATGATCATGCATCATCAAAAATCCCTAATATGCTCGTATGCATGTATCAACGACAAATACACCACATCAATCTCAACAACCTCAACATCATTGGCCCGACTTACACAAATAATTTGTATAAGTAATCCTCGATGCGGGCCTCATCAATATGCACAGCATTCCCGGGTAAAGGGAGAGATGATACGGGGGACACGAGGAAGATGGATAAGAAGGGTAACACAGTGAAGTGGAGAAGCTGATTGAGCGGGCGTGCCAATATCATGGGTGGTAGAGGAGTGATACAGAGGGACGAGGAGGGCAGGCAAGAAGGTCGAGACACAGTCAAAATTGGGTGTTCCACACAGGGCAGGAACACTGTCAAAATGGTGGTCCGAAGAGAGTGTTCTCCCCGAACCGGAGAAGATGGGGATGATACGGAGAGTACGAGGAAGATGGTGAAGAAGAGGGGAAACGAAGGACTTGGAGAAGAAATGATTGAGCTCAAGCGTCAATATCATGACTCGATGCAACATGAAGAGATATATGTATAAGAGAGGTAGAGAGACTCAAAGATAAAAATGCATGACTCACACGGTGGGATCGACTACTCTAGGAATGAAAGAATAACACAATGGACTCCAAGTCACAATCAAGTTACAAGGCAAACCCCCAATTCACCTACTCAACACAGTGAAGACCGTCAGGTGACGGTCATTTATCTTTTCGATTTTAGAGCGAGGTGAGAATCACAAAGTTGTACAAACACTAAGGAGGCTTGATAGGATTTGGGCTCTATTCCTTAGTGTGTACGTGAGCATTTAAAACACATTCAATGAGGGGGTTGCTCTCCCCAAGATAAGGAATCCATTTTTATTTTAGGTCCAATAGAGTTAGCAGTCCCGATTTTATTTAAGTTATCACTTTTTTAGGTATTTTCAATGCACGTGCTTATCGAGGTTCCAATTTCCATTAAGCACCCTAGGTTGGCAAAATCAGAGGGAGAAGATCGGAAAAGCCATGCAAGTCGGAAAACGATGATGCATGCTAAGTAAGAAGACTTACAGTGCCTCCCAGCTCTCTCCATGCGGGATGCATAACAGAATTTGAAACCTATGCTATATGCAAATGCAAACCGAAGAAATCGCCCTAGGTTCAGAAATTGCTATTATCGTGAAGCACCACAAGTCGCTCATTAATCTTTAGCCTCAAAAAGTCCGGTCTTGGCTCACCCCTCCTCTGTGCTCAACACACTTGAGCTTAGGAGAAAGCGCTTTGCGGGGCTCGCTGTGGCACAAAAGCTAAGAGATAAATGAACGACTGTTTAGAGTTTGATCTAGATCCAAAGCGAACTATAGGTACATGCAAATATTAGGGTGTTTGGACCTAACTCTACGAGCAAGCAACTCCTAAGCTAAGGCTCATTCACACTAAATAATAAAAATAAAATTAAAAGAAAAGCGTCAAAAATCATCGAGGCCCCCAAGGGAACAATCCCTCAGGCACTGGACCTCGGGAGTCGAAGTGTACCTGTGAGAGTCCTGTATTATTACAAAATTCTAAGTATCCCTCTCTCACATGGATATTCATAATAAAATTAAATAAGATAAAATGCATAAAAATAGAGATTGTCTTCAAAAATTATCCTTCTTCTGTCATGGATGCTCTCTCCTGTTGGCTGGCATAGAGGAGCCAACTCCACCTCGCTTAGGTGCATAGGTCCTCCTAAGAGGTCCTCCTTCGCTTGGCGGTCCCTCGCATCAAAGACAAAGGAAAGAAATGGTCAGAGCAGTCAATCAAATGACATCAAATAGAAATAAAAAACGAACAAATAATGAATCATGGACATGAGCAAATAATTGAATAAATGAACAAATAAGCTCACAAAATCATACAAATTCCGTTGCCTCCCCGGCACAGCGCCAAGAATTTCATGCATGATCATCTTATTTATGAAAATAAGACATGAATTCGAGATATTAATATATGCATTTGAAAAGCATATGATTAATATTGTTGCCCAATTATCGTATGAGAAATCTATTGATTTGTTTTGAAGAAGACAATCAAACTAGGGTTTGAACTTCAGATATATCAAAGTCTTCTAGTATGAAGGATGAATGAGTATTGGAAATACTCATGATTAAATCTATCTAATAGATCATCTACCATGAAACTTCCATTTCCGAGGGGATGATGAAAACAGATGAATTTTAGTGGCTCCACTTCTTAACTTAATAATTTGAGAATCAATTAGATTAAGTCTCATATCATTTGAATCTAATGTCCAATTCCAATTTTAATGTCCAAATATTGAAAATTGAAATAGTAATGGAAATGAACATACTCATCGAGTTCATTCTAATCTCTGAATGATTTGGATTAGAAATGGTCAAGGAAGCTGGGTTCAACTCATCGACACATTCTCTATCTCATATAGAGTGTGATGCTTTTCATTGAGCTCACTTAGAACGTGAATCGTTTCAGCTCGAGCTTAAAGATAGGGATGCATTTTGTTTTGTTGAAAGTTGTATAAACCCTGAAATTGGATAGTTATCCAAATTTCAAGTCAATACATATTGATAGTATGATCTCCCCGACATTACCTTCAAGTATTCAAGATTTCAGCTCATGAGTCCTAATTGAATTAGGACTTATACCTAATAATATCTATAATATGATAATAATTGTTATTATCGTGGATATGTGTATATCCAAGCTTTTTTGGATATGATCAACATTATAAATATTTAATTAATATGAACATTGCTTAATAATTAATCTATTTTTATATGAATAAGAATCATATATTATTTCAAGGAATAAATGTGAATAGGATTCACATTGGAAATTAAATGCAATTTGTATTTACACTTTATTGTGAGGTAATTCATAAATTTCCCAATTATGATGATTGCATTATCAAGATGATAATGCAACAACAACCAATAAAAAAACTTGGTGGACATCCAAGCTTTGAGAAGCTTGGCCATCCACCCTTGAGTTCTAATTCATCAGGACTTTCTCTCTTTTGTTTGTTGTTTATTTATTTTCGATGATAATTAAGAGGCAAAAATAAGGATTAGGATTAGAACCTAGTCTTTGATTTATCATCTAAAAAACATCAAGGTAGATGTCTCCTCATAGAGTAGGACTCTAGGGGGCGTCCACCATGTGTATTTAAGAGATGGCATGCCTATCTCTTTTCCCTACACAAGTACCTTGCACTATGAGAGCCTAAGTTCCGTGAATATTGAGAGAGAAATCTTCAAAGTAGAAGACTCTCAAAAATACACATGCACCCCCTCTCTCTCTACAACCCTACACGACCACCATCAATCATCCATCTTCTTTTCATAGGCATGGCCATCCGAGAGAGAGAGAGAAGATCGTCTTCTTCATCGTGCTTTGTGTACATGAAAGAGGATTCGGTTTCGTGAAATGAAATCAGGAGCTTGAGATCTTCTTGACATTGTCCTTGCGTTGACAACTTCAAGAAGAAGAAGATGTCAAAGTTCGTGGGAAGCAACATGAATCATCATCACGCCTACGAGAGGAGAGTCCTTAGATCAGACTTCATTCGGGAGGTCTCTTACTTTAGAGACTCATGCTTCAAGAGTTAACCCTGATCTCTTCCTAATATTCATAAGAATATTTGAAATCGTATTTAAATTTTGTTTCCTTCAGTACATGATTTTGCTTTGCACAAAATTTTTGTTATGCTAAAACTAGCATTCATATGATGAACAATTCGAATTTGGTACCCTTAAAGCTTGCAAAATGATGCTCAAAGAAACATACATTAGGAGAAGCAGAGAGGAGGCACAATCAACTGGGGCCCTTATCAAGCATTATGGAGGCGACAAGCAGCATTGGAGTCGAGCTACGAGGTGAAGGAGAGGTGGTTCAATGTTGGAAAAACTTGTGTCAGTAGGGGGGTTGGCGGCAGTGAGTTGGGGAGATGGGAGGATGATGGTGCATGTGGGAGCTGCAAGGTGAGGGAGAGGTGGCGCGACGACAACGTGGTGGGGGAGCTGGTGTTGGTCGATGGGGTTGGCAGTGGCAAGCTAGGGAGTTGGTAGTGGCTAGTGGGGTCGTCATCAATTGGGAGAAGGGAGAGAAGAGGATGAAAATTGGGTATTAGGATTCTCAAAAGGGGGATAGAGAATTAAAGGGAAAAAGGCTTGGGCGGTACCGTGAAGTTTAGAATTAGACAATTAGAAATATATATATATAAGTTATTTATTGTGGATAATCTATGAGCATCGTAAAATTTCCCTTACTTATATTTATGTGTATATTATAGGTTTAAAAATTATATCATATATATGTAAATATGTTTATGTCGAATCGAATTGTTATCGAACGAATCCAAGCCAAATCAAATTCAATTCCTTTGAAAATCGAATCCGCAATTGGAATTCATATTCGATTCAATTAACTTCGAATTAAACTATTTCCGATATTTTTCGAACGAACCCTAATCGAATTCGAATGATTCAATTCGATTAGCAACCCTAATTGGAGTAACTTGTTGTGTAGCTTTTTGGATAGTTAGGAGGGTTGGAATGTTAAATATGATGTGATGTCACATTGATTATTTTGTATATAACTTTTTTATGATTATGATATGGTTTTGATGTTGAGTTTTTTATTTAAATATGGTTAAAAAATATTACAACAATGAAATTGTGGGATCTGTATAACTAGTTCCAACCCAGGAATGCAAGGGTATAGTCAGGGGTAACATGTTTACCCTGAGGTCTTCACTTTTTTTCCGAATAAATTATTTATTTGCAAGATATTTAGTTTCCACTTTTTAAAGGAAGTATGATGCCATTATAATTTTTTATTAAAGTTTATAATATTTTCTTTTTAAAATATAACCAGAGATTAAATAAAAACTCAACAAGTTTAATCAGGTTGGATTTTGTAACTCAATCAGTTCACTTGGATGATTTTATAGAAGTTTTAAACAATACCAGTGTGACGTCAACTGATTGTTATCTAACCTTCCGCAAATTATATATAAGTTTTAAACAATAAGTTGAATGAAACAACCCCCGTCTCCCATTTACAAATTATATACACGAACCCCCGTCCCCAAATTTCCCAATAAAATAATCAAAATCTGAATACGACATTTAACTATTAATATTTGCACGTTTTATGTAACTTGCAAATATATAATGACCGGTATTATTCGTCGTGTAATGATTATTTTATACCTAAAATTGGGGACGGATTTGATATCCACCGATACATGAATATCCAATGGTCCATATACAATGTTTAACCTTCGCAATTTTAATAGGGACAATTAGTTCAAATTACGAAAAATAAAAATAAATAAGCTACATAGAGACGGATTAATAAAGGGATTAATTAAACATCCATTTATTTAGCAATGGATGCAATATCGACTGACTAAAAAACATCCTTATAGATGTGTTCACTACAACAAAATGAGTTTGTATGTTCCATCTATTAAAGATGTATAATGACTATTAGCATTTACACATTGTACCCATACGCAAGTTTATATATTTTCAAATACTTCCATTTCTAACACAATAAACCCATTAAAAAGGTTGGATATATATATTAAAATAATCATCAAAATCAAGAATGTAACGAGTAATTATGATATGCAAAACACACCAAAATAAGGATATAAATGATCGGTTATGGACAAGCATTACCATATCCATATATGCTGTAATACGTAATTATGGATGTTAATATAGATATTGATGGATACGAATTATGTGTCATCGTATTGAAAAATGGATAAAAGATATAGAGTAGATATGGATTGAATATGAACGAAATGACAAATATTTTATAAATTAGCTTATGTTTATATGAATCAGATTACTTATTATGATATAAATACAATACATGTATTTATTTCATAAAATTTATACCAAACATGCATAAAAAAGGTAAAATTTTTATTATATATACTTAAAATAAATCTATAGCTATATATTAAAAAATATACGAATATAGATACTAATATATATGGATATCAAAGTGACATTTGTAAATGTATCTAAAATATATACATATACAACTGCCAAAATAAGTATATATTATACGAAATTGGTACACACTCATATCCCTTTGCATCACTCCATTAAGAATGACATGATTTTACTTACCTAAAATTATTAGATTTAATTGTATTATTTAACATTGTATTAATGAAAGTATATATTGTGATTTGAAGAATTGTGCAAGAATCTTTTTGTCAATAAAATGTTTGATGGGATTTTTATGTGAAATTGTAAGTTTATGGTGGTATCTTTATAAAATCCCATAAAAATAAATGTTAATAATTAAAATAGTAGATAATAATGAAGATAAATTAGATATATATAGTCTCAATAATCCCCCTCTCAAAGTAGAAATTCCTAACTTCGTCCCTAGATCATATCATTTTTTTTATTCTCGTGTCCATCACTTTTAGAATCCAACAATTACAACTTCCTTTTTTTAATCTTATCAATTTTGAAATACAATGCAAGGTTGTTGCAATAGACATTGTTGCATCGAATCTAGCCAAGGTCGAGCTTTATGACAACGAGGAAGAGGAAGAAGAGGAGAAGCCCGTGGAGTAGAAGCCTATCACCAATGTCATGGAGGAGAAGGAGAAGAAAGTCGTGCAATTGAGAAGAATCCCAACGATGATGCTCTAGTCCCTCCTGCTTGTGTGCACGACTCCTCCCTCCTTCAACCACTACCCCAAGTCATCTCTATCGAAGGTGAACCCTTGTCAACAACTGAAGCCCCTCATATCCTACCCTACCATTGTCATCTCTACCTTATTTTACCATCCTATTCCGCATGCAACGTCGTCATCATTTAGGAAGAGTGATGAATCTCGTATTCATCAAGCTAAAAATCACTAATTAAACCCCTAGCTTAGATAATCTAATAAAATTCACTAATAATTCCTCATTATTATATTGTGTATAATCAACCAATAATTATTGTATTAAATTTGTAATTATCTTATAAAAATTAGGATAAGTAATTGTCTATAATTTCCTAACCCTTAAAAGAACTAAAAAATACAAAAACAACTCAAAATCAAA
Source organism: Ottelia alismoides (assembly GCA_037367405.1). Lineage (NCBI taxonomy): Eukaryota > Viridiplantae > Streptophyta > Magnoliopsida > Alismatales > Hydrocharitaceae > Ottelia > Ottelia alismoides. The sequence continues at coordinate 780,409 of JAZKJV010011215.1, forward strand.
AAGCGGGTATTTTTAGCCCTTTAAAAATACCCCCAAAACTCACTTTATACAAATGACCTCTTTTGGTATTTTGTCCAACATTAAACTTGTAGGTCTCATCGAGATCTACAACTTTCATGTTTTGACTTTTTCCTAATTTTGCCTCTAACTATTCCTTTTTATTTTTCTTTGATTTTCTATTTTTGGTTTTTTTGGTGCAGCCACGTGGCGCTCGCTGGGCCGCCCACATGGCTTCCCCTCCTTCCTCCACCCGTTACCTCTCCTAGCCATCTGATCTTCTTCAATCTGCCTCCATTTGGATCATCCATCTCCGCTCCACTCCAGCCGTCTAATCTTATCCCAGATCATATCACCACCGCTCGCATCCGCGCACTTCTCAACCACACAATCACCTCACCATCCCATGACTGGCCTTGCACCACATCATCTCCATACACTTCACACACACCCTTATACATATTAATTAAATATAAAACATAAAAAAATATATAAAATAAATAAAAAAAGCTTAAATACTACTTTATACTTTATATACCATTTGAAAATAATATTTTAAAAAAATATAAATAATAATAATAAAAATAATATCAATATTTCTTTTAGCATTTGAGAAATCATTTAATAACATAAAAAATATATAAAAAATTACTTAAAATCCTTTAAAAATTGTACTTAGTATATTTCACCACCGTTTGCCTAACAAACCAAAAATAAAATAAACAGAAAATATAAAAATCAATAAAAAATACAAAATTGATATAAACCTCAAAAATTCATAACTAATTCATTAAAAACGTGCAATAAAAAGATTCTGTTACTGTTTGCTACCTTAAAAATTAGAAAAACATCACTATTATCAATAAAAAGATACATTCTTCACATTAAAAATTAACAAAGCCCATAAAAATCTTAAAATCCCATTAAAATTCCACAAAACCCTAAAAACAAATTAAACCAAAAAAATAACAAAATAAAAGTCAATAAAAAAATTAAAAACATTTTCTAAAATAAAAAATCATAAAATACCTTTAAATCACAAAAAAACAACATAAAATTCATAAAATTAAATAAAAATTCAGAAAAATTCCTAAAAATAAAATAAAAATTAGAAAAGCCCGGATGAGTCTCCATATCTCATCCTAGCCATCCGTCTGCACGCATCCCTCAACCGTTCGATCAGATCCTTGATCTGATCCAACCCCTTCTGTCACGCCTAGCTCACAGTAGCTGGATCCCCAGATCCAACAGCCAGGAGTTCATCGTCTACCTATGTAACCCCCCTCTTCGTCCGTTATACCTCGCGCATGTGCCACCCCCTTCCAAATATAGCCACTGCTTCCGACCCTCTCTCGCTCCATAATGCCAACACCGCAAAGCCCGTACCTCCGACACCTTCGCGTAACCTCCAACCTCCCTACTCCATTACTGCGCTGCCTTCACTCCTCATTCAAACACAACCCCACCACCACATAACAGCCGGTGACACCCTCTTATAAAAGCCTCTCCCCCACCACCGATGTCGGTCGTCCACCATTCTAGGGTTCAACCTAGCCTTCATCTGCCTCCCTGTGATAGACGGAGGCAGGTGGATTGGCAATAATGGCCAGACACACTGGTGTTGACCCATGGTCGAGTTGACCATGATTGCTGCGCTTCCACCGCCGTTGAGCATTGAAGCCCGACTGTCTTTGTTGCACGATGACCGGAGTGGTGATGGCCGCTCAGCCCAAGACAACCATCCCTCCGCCAATCACCTTGCTCCGACTAAGTATCTTCTACTTAGATTTCTTCTATCTTCTCCGATTTTCTGTTCCGCACACATCACCTTTCATCACCATCGACCACCTTTCGACCTCTGCCCTACCACCAGCACCTTCGCCGACTACTTCGCTTACCCTCCTTCTTTCTCCGTAGCCCCGACCACTTCGCCCTAACTTCCCTTCGGTCCACCGGAGTCGAAGACCAGGTCTCCCATTTCCCTCCGCCCGCACGAGACCTCGCTTCACTCACGCACAACACGCTTCGGCTTAGCTAACGCTTGTAGGTGTCCCTATCTCCAATGGTTGGATCTTCGTCGGAGCCTTGTTCAAGAACCTCTCCTCCAATGTCCTCTTATAGCCACCGCACTACAGACTGCGCCGGCTAATCTCCAGGATATGAGCTTTAATGATGACTCCTCAGGACCGATCTTCTATCTTCAGGGTGCAAGATGGAGCAAAAAGGAGCTTCGTGTACTTTGCCGGAGCTCAGAAATCACCGCCCATCACGCGGCAGAGATGGATGATGATGAAGTACAGATACCGTCCGATCAATTCGATCCGATCAATTCGATCGGACGACCCTTATGAAGACACGTGGCCAGCCTGAGCCTCCAGCCGAACCTCCAAGCTCGGGTCTACCGAACCTCGCATCGAGCCCCGATAAAATGCCATGTGGCCTGAGCCTGCGATGAGCCCCGAGCCTAGCTAGTCATGTGCCTAGCACGTGAGGGCTTGGGAAAATTGCAGAGAAGACCTTGGTTGTTTTGGAAATTACACTTTTGTCCCCAAGCACGTGCCCCTTACGTGCACGCTTGGGTATTTTACATGGATGTCCTCGCAGCTTCTGGAATTACAAAAGGCCCTCGCACGCAGTGGAGAAATTACAATGAGGCCAAACGATTTTTGCAAATTGCAAATAGGTCCCCCCATGGATTTATTTGTGATTAATTATCTTCTATTTCCCGTATTTTATTGCATTTATGCCCTTGTACTGTTTTATTCATAACCTCAGCAACGTAAGTCCAATTTGCACGATTTTAGTGTCGTTTTGTTCCTTGTTTCATCATCTATTTCATGGCATGTTTAATTTTCTCATTTGACACTATTTTCAATATGATAAATTTTTAATATTAGATGATGATTATTGCTCTAATATCTTTTCCCTGAATTGATGACTGCTCATATTTTTGTGCTAAATTTGACTCTGTTTTCATACCCTACTCTGTTGCTCAATTTAAGTGATATTTTTAGGGCATATTTATAATTAACTATTTGCATGTTTATTCCATGCATTCATCTTTGCATTACTTTCATGCATCACTCTAAAATTGCATCGAAAAATCAACTAAAATTACATGAATCATTCTGCTTACTTTTTAGCGTGCATTTGCATGAAGACCTTGGAATTGAGAATTATTCACACATACCCTTAATTGATCAATATTCGATAGATAAATTAAAGTAGCTTGTGTCCCTGTGTTCGATCTTGATAGATTTGCCAAGTATAAATTTTCCACAACATTCAAAAGATTGTGGTTTTTGCTGACCGAGATCCGTCTCCTATAATACGATAATATACGACTATTAAAGAGGCGTATTTCGCGTTCATCAAAAGGCGTCATTGCTGGGGACACGGCTCACCTTTATTATTTGTTGGATTTTGATATATTTTTGTGTCAATTATTTTCAAAATTCACAGATCTTATTTCATGCATTCTTTTTGCATCATTTCAGCTGATTAATTCCCTTGTTATTTTTCTAACATTTCTCTTTTGTGGCAGGACCCATGAAGATCGAGGACGCTTGATCTCCATGGAGGCGTGGAGTTGGGAGCTCCCGCTGAAGAGGCCGCAAAAAAAAATTGACGGAGAATTAAAGGAACTTTTATCAGCTCTGCTTGCATTTGCATTTTGTAAAAAAATATTGCATGTGCATCTTTAACAGTCCTTATCAGAGGGCTAGCATGTTGTAGAAAAAAGAGAACAAAAAAAGGAAGAAGAGTAGATCACTAGATGATCTACCCCCCTACCCCACAAACACACACTTGCACATCCACATTCCTCTCCCCCCCATCTCCCACCTCTCTTATATTTCACATAATCACTCTTCCCCCTCACATCTTAAACTGTACACATTGCAGAACCCCCCGATGAATCTCGTATTCATCATGCTAAAAGTCACTAACTAAACCCCTAGCTTAAATAAAACAATAAAAATCACCAATAATTCCTCATTATTATCTTGTAATATATTGTGTATAATTAACCTATAATTATTGTATTTAATTACCTTGTAATTATTTTATTATTAAAAATCCTAAAAATTATGTTCAACAATTGTCTATAAGTTCCAAACCCTTAAAAAGACTAAAAAAATACAAAAACAACTCAAAACCCAAAAAATAGTGTTTTTAACCCCTTAAAAATACCCCCAAAATACTTTTTTGTACAAATGATCTCTTTTGAATTTTTGTCCAATATGAAACTTGTAGATCTCATCGAGATTTACAACTTTCATGTTTTGACTTTTTCCTAATTATGCCTCTAACTATTTTTTTATATTTTTTTTTGTTTTTACATTTTCTGAATTTCTGATTGGGCCACGTGGTGCCCTCTGGGCCGCCCACATGGCCCGCTCCTCCTTCCGCCACCCGACACCCTCCCAGGCCATCAGATCCTTGTCCACCCGCCTTTATCTAAACCTTCTATTCCCGCTTCGCCCACAGCCGTCAGATCTACCGTAAGATCTGATCATCACCATTCATCTCCGCTTCATTCGTAGCCATTCGATTCCATCCCTCATCCTATGGCTACCCTCACGCCACATCGCCCCTTTTCCATAGCCGCTCGATCTTTTCTCATCCTACGCCTCTCAATCCTCCATTACACCCCTCTTTCTTCCACCGTCAAATCAGCCCTACAATCTAATCCCTACTGTTCACTCCCGCTTCGTTTCCAGCCATCTGATCAGACTCCATGATCAGATCCTCACCGCTACCCTGTGCCTCCATGTAGACCGTTGGATCACTAGATCCAACGACTCACCGACCGCTCCCCCTCTCACCGCTGGATCAGATCCTCTGATCTGATCATAGCCCCCCGTTCGCACCCTCATCGAAGCCGTTGGATTGTGAGATCCAATGGCTGGAACATCATCTTCCTCCTCAACGCCTCCCGTTCCCAGGCATTACGCCTCGCCACCCCGTCTTGCCCTTCCATTTCTAGCCACTCCCTCCGACCCTCTCTCCTCAACCTAACGGCTCCCTCGCACAGCCCTTCGCTCCGTCTTCCTCACGTAATCCCCATCAACCCTCGCCATCACTTCCATCCTTCAAGATACCCATTCAAACACTTGCTCGCACCTCCGGTAACCGACTACCTTCGCCTATAAAATCCCCTCATCCGTCGCACTTCCAACCCATCCACCACTTCAAGGGGCCCTGCCCTAGCCTCCTCCGCCCTCCGGTGACAGCGAGGGGTGGTCTTGTCGAGGCGATCATGGTCGCACACCTCTGGTGAGATATGTGGCCTCGACCACGTTGCGGGCGCCACCACGCTCCGCCGAGCATCGAGGAACGACCGTCGTCGTGGTGCGACGACCGGGGCTCCATCTGAAGCCCAGGCCACTTCCTTTGTCGGGTTCTCCTCTTCGATGAGGTCTCCTTCCCCTTCTTTTTCCTTTATTTCTCTTACTTTTTCCATCATCTCCGATCAATGTCACCCTCATCATACCATCGCCTAAGCTTCTTCCGATCATCTACATCCACACCGAGCCCCCCTTCCCTTCTCCAGAACCTCCTTCACCTTGATCACCTTCTTCCCCGCTACGTTGGGAATGAAGCTCACAGCCACCGCCTCTCATCGCCTCCACAACCTTCATTCCCTCACAAACCACTCATGAACTTCACGCACTCGCTTCGGCTATGCCTAACTTCTCCAGGTACATCAATGACCGGATTCTGCAATGCCTCGTCGGTCTCGAGCATCCACTCCGACCACCTGCCTCAGCCTTGCCCTTCCAGACGTCGATGGAGCTCCGCCAGCCACCAGGCATCTTGGTCGGACTCTTACCAAGCTTCCTCGACTCCTTGTGTATCTGCTTGAAGTTGTCGGAGCTCTAAATAGCTCGTCGGATCCTTGCCTCCTTCGACAGCCAGCGGCATATGAAGACGATACAAGTATCGTCCGATCATCTGGATCGGACGGACCCAATGATGATACGTGGTTGGCCCGAGCCTCCTGCCGAACCTCTAGGGCTGGGTCTTCCAAACCTTACCCCGAGCCTCCATCGTATGCTACATGTCCCGAGCCGACGTCATCTCCTGAGCTTAGCCCCTCGCATGCTTGACACGCGAGGGCCTGGGTAAATTACGATGAAGATCTTGGAAGTTTTGTTATTTGCATATTGGTCCCTAGGCGTGTGCCTTACGTGCGCGCTTGGGTATTTTATAGGGAGACCCTCAGACTTATGGAAATTACAAATATGGCCCTGCGTGTAGTAGAAAAATTACAAAAAGGCCCAGCTGGTTTTGTAAAATTATAAATAGTCCCCACAGGGACTTATTTGTAATATTTATCCTTTTATTTTCTGCATTTTATTTACATTTATGCCCTTGTATTGTTTTCTTCATAACTTGAGCATCATAGATCCAAATTGCATGATTTTAGTGTCGTTTTGATCATTATTTCTTCATCTATCTTATGGCATGTTTAATTTTCTCATTTGATACCATTTTAAATATGATGAATTTTTATAGTTAAGATGATGTCTCTTGCTCACTTGCCTTGTCATAAATATATGTTTGCTTATAGTGTTATGCTCAAAATTGATTCTGATTTCAAACCACAATATGTTGCTCAATTTAAGTAATCTTTTTAGGGCATAGTTGTAATCCTTTATTCTGCATACATTCAACTTTGCATTACTTTCATACATCACCGAAAAATTGCATCTAACAATCATCTAAAAATTGCGTGCATCATATATCTGCATTGTTCTGTATTTTACCTTGTGCATCTTCATGAAGACCTGAAATTGAGAAATAATTAACACTTGCTCTTAATTGATCAAAATTCGATAAATTGATAGAGTAGCTCGTGTTCCTGTGTTCAACCTTGGTAGACTTGCCAAGTAAAAATAATCCACAACATCAAAGTGTATGGTTTTTGTTGAATCACTTTTTCGCCTCCTATACTACAATTCTCTATAATTAAAGAGGTGAATTTCGAGCTCATCAAATGGCACCATTGCCGGGGACATGGCTCACTTATATTTATTTGTTGGATTTTGATATGTTTTGTGATTGTATAATTTCAAGATTCACAGGTCTTCCTTTTATGTATTATTTTTGCATCATTTCTGCTCATTAATTTCCTCTCTATTTTTCTAAGATTTCTCTTTTGTGGTAGGGCTCATGAAGATCGAGGATGCTCGATCTCCATGGAGGCGTGGAGTTGGGAGCTCCCACTGAAGAGGTCGCAAAAGATTTGACAGAGAAATTTAGGATCTTTTATCAGTCTGCTTGCATTTGCATATTGGAAAAAAAATTGTGTTGCATGTACATTTTTAACAGTCCTCATTAGAGGGTTTGCATTTTGTAAAAAAAAAGAAAAGAAAAAAGGCAAAAAAGTGGAGATCACTAGATTATCTATCCCCCCCTACACACTTGCACATATACTCGCCCCCATCTCCCCCCTCTCTGTATATTTCACAATCACTCTCTCTCTCTCCCCTCTCACACCTTAAACTGTACACATTGCACATGCCTCCTCTCATCTTCTTCTGTAAAAATACAATCCTCCCCTCACCCCCTTGTATCTTAGTGTAATTACTCCTCCAAATACAGACCCCCCTTTAACTCAGATACTTTACTTAGGCTATTTGTAGCCTAAGTATAGGGGGGACCTGCCTATTCATCCATCCCTCACATTGTCTTCTTATACTTGGGTCAATTTTTTACCTAAGTATATGGGGACCCTCCTCCTCAGTTCCGCTATATCACCCTGTATTTAATCGAGCCATGGCTTCATATCATTTGTGCTATGAGAACATAGCAAAAGTTAAGTACAGGGGGGTATACCGTATATTACTATATATTTACTTTAGCCATAGCTCGTATTTTTAAACTTTTTGAAAATTCTTTTTCGGGCTTGGTTTTAGTAATCCTATGAACCGAGTTTTGTAAAAATCCTTTAAAAATGTTTTCATAAAAATTGAGGGATTTAACATTGTTTAAATAACCCCTTTTCAAAAAAAAACTCCATAAGAAATTTGAAAAATTAAAACCTTTCTTTGAATTACATTTTGACTACTAGGCTTAGTAGATACTTTCAGTGAGAGAACTTCGGTCTCCCTTAGCAGAGTGGGTGGTTTAGAGGACAATGTATATAGCTCCGTACTCAAGTAACACGGGTTCGTCTAATGGTCTGTACTTACACCCATACTGGCTGAGAGTAGATACTTTTATTCATATGAGCATGGGCCAGTCATTGTCTCTCTAGAGAATTTAAAAAAAACTAAAATCCTTAAAAATTTGCAAAAATAAAAATCACAAAATATTCACTAACTAAGGAGTTGTGTATTCCTGACACATTCACATTCACTCAAGGCTTGAAGATATTGAGGACACTGGATTTCTGTGATCTTGAGAGTTTGAGTTAACATGCCTTAGTCATTAGGGTTTTTATACCTAATTATCCATGCTTCCCTAGTTTGAAAGATTTGAACGCTATATTGCACTCATCAACTCTACCTTCAAAAGAATATGATCAACACAATCACTTTCACAATTGCATGATTGATGAGATGAGTTGAGATATCACTTGAGGAACTAGGACTAGAGATTTGAGTTTAGACCCGATCTAATGATATTCGAGGATGGAATAAAGTTAATGAAGGCTTCAGAACACCTGAGTGTCAGCAAAACCCTAGCCAGTATGTGAACATGTTCATATGCTATCTCTTTGATATCTACGTATATGCCATGGTGTGATGAAACTTAATGATAATTTTTGATCAGTGTGCGCCAACTTTTGGTAAAAGCAGTGGAGCTAGCCAACAAAGAAAAGAAAAAGAAATGTCAAAGAAAAGCTCTATCATCCAAAGTCAGATTACAAAAAGAGCTTCTACCAATGGCGAGCGCTCCCAAACATTTTCAAAGTGTCCACTTGGACCAAGCACTAATTAGGACCAAGGAGTCAGGCTTACACCATAAAAGGGCTCTACATCGTAAGCGATATAAGTCTGAGTGTCGAAGGTATCTTGGATACTTAAAAGAGACACACCCCGGTGTATTCCCAGAAAAACAAGTGCAGACGACTCTGAACTCTCTTGACGGGCACATTGATCAACAAGCTAAAAATCTACTTGTGTTGAGTAAAAAGGCACTCGAGAGGCACCTTGTTCTAATGGGAGGGAGAGAAAAATTGACACAAACCCATTCCCTCCAGCATATGGCAGTTCATCTATACTTCAAGTCTGACGAACTAATGAGAAGGTTGACTGAAGCAAGAATAGACTTATTCCCTAGTATTGAGGATGAGGTCTAGAGGAGAGTCTCTGGGTTTGGAACTTCGAGTGATGCTTCGACTCCACTCTCATGAAATGCAGTACACTTAATTTCATATCCTTATATTATATGTACAAAAAGAGAGTCTGATAATTACAGAAGTTGGATTCTTTTTGACTAAAGCACGGATAAACCCATAAATTTAGGATTACTTAAATTAAGGGTCTTCGAAAAATTGAGCCTTGAATCTTTCATTTGCACTGTCGGGAATTAATCCGACTCCTTCATTCTTTTAGATGCTTGAGGACGAGCATGGTTTAAGTATAGGGGTATGATGAATTTCGTATTCATCATGCTAAAAGTCGCTAATTAAATCCCTAGCTTAAATAAAACAATAAAAATCATCAATAATTCCTCATTATTATCTTGTAATATACTATGTATAATTAACCTATAATTATTGTATTTAATTACCTTGTAATTATTTTAGTATTAAAAACCCCTAAAAAATTATGTTCAACAATTGTCTATAAGTTCCTAACCCTTAAAAAGACTAAAAAATACAAAAACAACTCAAAACCCAAAAAACAGTGTTTTTAACTCCTTAAAAATACCCCCAAAAATACTTTTTATACAAATGATCTCTTTTAGCTTTTTGTCCAACATGAAACTTGTAGATCTCATCGAGATATACAACTTTTATGTTTTGACTTTTTCCTAATTTTGTCTCTAACTATTTCTTTTATATTTTTCTTTGTTTTTACATTTTCTGAATTTCTGATTGGGCCACGTGGCGCCCTCTGGGCCGCCCACATGGCCCGCTCCTCCTTCCGACACCCGACACCCTCCCAGACCGTCAGATCCTTATCCACCTGCCTTCATATCGGCCTTACATTCCCGCTTCGCCCACAACCGTCAGATCTGCCCTAAGATCTGATCATCACCATTCTTCTCCGCCTCATTCGTAGCCATTCGATTCCATCCCCCATCCTATGGATACCCTCACGCCACGTCGTCCCTTTTCCACAACCGCTCGATCTTTTCTCATCCCACGCCTCTCAATCCTCCAGGACACCCTTCTTTCTTCCACCGTCAGATCAACCCTACAATCTAATCTCTACCATTCACTCCCGCTTCGTTTCCAACCGTCTGATCAGACTCCATGATCAGATCCTCACCGCTACCCTGCGCCTCCACGTGGACCGTTGGATCACTAGATCCAACAGCTCACTGACCACTCCCCCTCTCACTGCTGGATCAGATCCTCTGATCTGATCATATCCCTCCGTTCGTGCCCTCATCGAAGCCGTTGGATCTTGAGATCCAACGGCTGGAACATCATCTTCCTCCTCAGTGCCTCTCGCTCCCATGCGTTACGCCTCGTTGCCCCGTCTCGCCCTTCCATTTCTAGCCACTCCCTCCGACCCTCTCCCCTCAACCTAACGGCTCCCTCACACATCCCTTCGCTCCGTCTTCCTTACGTTACCCCCATCAACCCTCACCATCACTTCCAGCCTTCAAGATACCCATTCAAACACTTGCCCGCATCTCCGGTAACCGACCACCTCCGTCTATAAAAGCCCCTCACCCATCGCACTTCCAACCCATCCACCACTTCAAGGGGCTCTGCCCTAGCCTCCTTCACCCTCCGATGACTGCGGAGGGTGGTCTTGTCGAGGCGATCATGGTCGCACGCCTCCGGTGAGATCTGTGGCCTCCGGCCACGTCGTGGGCACCACCACGCTCTGCCAAGCACTGAGGAACGACCGTCCTCGTGGTACGATGACCGGGGCTCCATCTGAAGCCCAGCCCAGGCCACTTCCTTCGCCGGGTTCCCCTCTCCGATGAGGTCTCCTTCCCCTTCTTTTTCCTTTATTTCTCTTAATTTTCCCATCATCTCCGATCAATGTCACCCTCATCAGACCATCCCCTAAGCTTCTCCCGATCATCTACATCCACGCCAACCCCTTCCCTTCTCCAGAACCTCCTCCACCTGATTACCTTCTTCCCCGCTCCGTCGAGAATGAAGCTCACGGCCACCACCTCCCGTCGCCTCCATGGCCTCCATTCCCTCACAAACCACTCATGCACTTCACGCACTCACTTTGGCTATGCCTAACTTCTGCAGGTACATCAATGGCCGGATTCTGCAATGCCTCACCGGTCTTGAGCATCCACTCCGACCACCTGCCTCCGCCTTGACCTTCCAAACGTCGATGGAGCTCTACCAGCCACCGGGCATCTTCATCAGACTCTTAGCAAGCTTCCTCGACCCCTTGTGCATCTGCTTGAAGTCAGCGGAGCTCTAAATGGCTCGCCGGATCCCTGCCTCCTACAACAGCCAGCGGCGGATGAAGACGATACAGGTACCGTCCGATCATCTGGATCAGACGGACCTAGTGATGACACGTGGTTGGCCCGAGTCTCCTGCCGAACCTCCAGGCCCGGGTCTTCCAAACCTCACCCCGAGCCTCCATCATATGCCATGTGTCCCGAGCTGGCGTCACCTCCCGAGCCTAGCCCCTCGTGTGCTTGGCACGTGAGGGCATGGGTAAATTGCGATGAAAACCCTGGAAGTTTTGTTATCTGCATATTGGTCCCCAAACGCATGCCTCACGTGCGCGCATGGGTATTTTACAGGGAGACCCTCGTACCTTCGCGCGTAGTGGAAAAATTACAAAAGGGCCCAATTGGTTTTGCAAAATTACAAATAGGTCCCTCTAGGGAACTATTGTAATATTTATCCTTTTATTTTCTGCATTTTATTTACATTTATGCCCTTGCATTATTTTCTTCATAACTTGAGCATTGTAGGTCCAAATTGCATGATTTTAGTGTCGTTTTGATCCTTGTTTCTTCATCTGTCTTATGACATATTTAATTTCTCATCTGACACCATTTTAAATATGATGAAATTTTATTTTTAAGATGATGTCTCTTGCTCAGTTGCCTTGTCATAAATAGATGTTTGCTCATAGTGTTATGCTCAAAATTGATTCTGATTTCAAACCACAATATGTTGCTCAATTTAAGTAATCTTTTTAGGTCATAGTTGTAATCCTCTATTCTTCATACATTCAACTTTCATTACTTTCATACATCACTCAAAAATTGCATCTAAAAATCAATTAAAAATTACATGCATCACATATCTGCATTGTTATGCATTTTACCTTGTGCATCTGCATGAAGACCTGAAATTGAGAAATAATTAACACTTGCTCTTAATTGATTGAATTTCGATAAATTGATAGAGTAGCTCGTGTCCCTGTGTTCGACCTTGGTAGACTTGCAAAGTAAGAATAATCTACAACATCAAAGTGTGTGGTTTTTGTTGAATCATATTTTGCCTCCTATACTACAATTCTCTATAATTAAAGAGGTGAATTTCGAGCTCATCAAATGAGATTCATCACCCCCTCTCTTCTTCCTTTGTAAAAACACACCCCTCCTCCTCCCTTGTATCTTAGTATAAATGCTTCTTTCAACACAACCCCCCCCAAATTCAGATCCTTTACTTAGGCTAGTTTTAGCCTAAATATAGGGGAACCCGACTCGTTCACCCCTCACTCTCCGAGTCTCCTTGTACTTAGGTCAATGTTTGACCTAAGATAGGGGGACCCTCCTCCTTAGTTCTGCTATATCACCCTGCATTTAACCAAGCCATGACTTCATATCATTTGTGTTATGAGGACATAGCAAAAGTTAAGTATAGGGGTATATTTACTGTATATTTACTTTAGTCATAGCTCATATTTTTTAACTTTTTGAAAAATCTTTTTCAGCATGGTTTAAGTAAACCTGTGAACTGAGTTTTGTAAAAATCATGTAAAAATATTTTCTTAAAATTTGAGGGAATTAATTTATGTAAATAAACCCTTTTTTCAAAAAAAAAACTCCATAAAAATTTGAAAAATTAAAAACCTTTCTTTGAATGGTCAACACATCACTTTCACAACTGCATGATTGATGAGATGAGTTGAGCTATCACTTGAGGAACTAGGACTTGAGATTGAGTTTAGACCTGATCTAATGATGCTTCAGGATGGGATAAAATTAATGAAGGCTTCAAGAAACCTGAGCGTCAGCAAAACTTTAGCCGTGTGAACAAGTTCACGTGCTAATCTTTTTACAATAACCTATGTGCTAGGATGTGATGAAACATAATATTAATTGTTGATCAGTGTGCGTCGACTTTTGGTAAAAGCAGTGGAGCTAGCCATCAAATGAAAGAAAAGAAAAGAAATACCAAAGAAAAGCTCTATCCTCCAAAAGTCAAATGAGCTTCCACTAAAGGTGAGCACTCCCAAATATTTTCAAAGTGCCCACTTGGACCAAGTGCTAATTAGGACCAAGGAGTCAGGCTGACACCATAAAAGGGTTCTTCATCGTTAGCGATACAAGTCTGGGTGTCGAAGGTATCTTGGATGCTAAAAAAAGACACACCCCGGTGTACAACCAGAAAAACCAGTGCAGATGACTCTGAACTCTCTTGACGAATACATTGATCAACAAGCTAAAAATTCTTATGCTGAGTAAAAAGGCACCCGAGAGGCCCTTGTTCCAATGTGAGGGAGAGAAAAATAGACACAATCCTATACCCTCCAATATCTGGCCGTCCATCAATATTTAAAGTTTGACAAACTAATGAGACGGTTGACTGAAGTAAAAATAAACTTATTCCCTAGTGTTGAGGATGAGGTCTAGAGAAGAGTCTCCTGGACTGGAACTTCGAGTGATGTCTCGACCCGACTCTCATGAATGCAGTACACTAATGTCATATCCTTATTGTTAGAGAATACCATATATTATTGTTCCCTTATTTACCTCTATTTCCTTATGCATTGTTTCCATGTATCACTGTTTCCTTATGAACTGTTCCCCTATGTAACCCCATAGGGGTATTTATGTAAGTTCTCCTCTGAGCACCCTAGGGTTTAGTCCTATATAAGGACCCCTAGACCTCACAGAATATATACAAGTTTTACATTCCTTAACATGGTATCAGAGCATGTTCGATCCCTACCCCTACCCCACCTACCAACCTCGTCATGATCGTTCCCTAGGGCATCCGCCGCCCTAGGCCATCACGCCTCCCGCGCCCTACCGCCTCCCGCCTCCAGGCCTCCACGCCCGCCGCTTCCGCGCCTCACCACCTCCGCGCAACCTCCTCGCCAGGCGCTCCTCGCCTCACGCGCCCCACCACCTCCGTGCAACCTCCCGCGCACCTCCTCGCCAAGCGCTCCTCCCAGGCGTGCAACCTCCGTGCGCCTCCCCGCCAGGCGCGCACCCTCCTGCTACGCCTCCTCGCCATGCGCGCAACCTCGGTGCGCCTCCCCGCCTCCCACACGCCCTCCTCGCCAGGCGCGCACCCCCACACCTGCTGCGCCACCACGCCTCCTGGCCCCTCGCCCCACGGCCCCTCGCCCTCCTGGCCCCTCGCCCCACGGCCCCTCGCCCTCCAGGCCCCTCGCCCCACGGCACCTCGCCTCCAGGCCCCTCGCCCCACGGCCCCTCGCCCAACGGCCCCTGCCCTCCTGGCCCCTGCCTCGCCCCACGGCACCTCGCCCTCCAGGCCCCTGCCTCTGCTCCACGCCTGCTGCAGGCCCCTGCCCCACGGCCCCATGGCCATCAGCCCTCAGCCCCTGCCCAACGGCTCCTGCCCCAGCCCCTGCCCCTCGGCTCCACGGCCCCTGCCCCACGGCCCCAGGCCTGACGGCCTGACGGCCCCTGCCCCAACTGCTCCTGCCATCGACTTCTTCGACGTCCTCCTCGCAAAGCCTTTGGCTCTATGCGCCCTAGACTCCCAACCGTAGATTGATGGTCTTCTGCACGTCTACATCGGAATGGTTTGCTAGTTGCGTATGATCTTTATTTTCTCTGCATACTAGGTCATTGTATTTTGATCACTGCGGTCACCATGACATCTGCTCCTGCGTCTTCGGACTCCAAGCCCCTATACCCTACTTGATCTATGATGGTACATGGCACCTCTATCAAACTAAAGGGCTCGGAGAACTACGTACTATGGTATCGATCCTTCAAAATATTCATTGGTGGCCAACGCAAGATTTATATTCTTACTACCATTCCGCCTGTCGAGACAGACACCAACTATGACACCTGGTACGTTGACAATTGCCAGGTCATCACTTGGATGACAAATAGTGTTGATCCTAATATTGCGTCAAATTTGCTCTACAAAACAACTGCAAAAGAAATGGGGAGAGTCTTGAGAATACATACTCCCAGAAAACAACCAAATCCAGGCTTTCTAATATTTACACAAGGATTTGGTCTGCAAGTCAAGGAGAAACATCCTTGATAGAATATTACCGGCTCCTCACAGGGTTATTTGAAGAACTGCTTATATTTCAACCTGCATGCTGTGACAAGCAAATAGGTGAAAGAGCAGAATGGCAGGTGTACCGTTTTCTCTCAGGCTTACACCCTCGATACAAATCTGTTAAAGATCAATTCTTGACAGCGGCTGCCCTACCATCTCTTGAAACTATTTTTGGCAGATTACAGGAGCTGGAGTCACCCAACCCATCACCTCCTACAGACACTGCTGCTCACTTTGCTGGAGGACGCCCACCTTTCCAAGGAGGACGTGGCCGTACGTTTGGTCGCGGTCGAGGACGAGAACAGGGACAAGGACGTGACTCAGGACGCGACCGTGGTCGTGATTTTTCTAATGCTCGTTATCCAGCATGTACTCATTGTGGCCGCTGGAACCATCCATCTGACAAATGTTGGGCTACCTTTGGCATGCCCAAAGCTAATAACGCATATGAGGCAACATCTTATGACACAAATTATGATACTATGAAAACCTCCCAAGCTCAGTCTCTCACAGAGGCTTCAGCATCTTTTACTGCTGCAGAATGCGCTCGTCTTCGCCAGCTCCTTCAGAACCCAGTTGTTGACACTACACATTCAGGCCCTACTGCGACTCTAGCAGCCACCACGGGTACAATTGCAAGTTCTGCCCCCACCTCTACTTCTACCTGGATCATCGACTCGGGTGCCTCAACCCACCTCACAGGAAAATGTAGTCTCCTCACCTCTCCCAGGGAGACCTCTACGGTGAAGCACGTTCGTGTGGCCAATGGCGCCTACTCACCTATCACTGGTGTGGGGACCATGGAATTTAGCCCTAAACTTAGGCTAACGGATGTTTACTGTGCTCCTGCTTTTCCTCTCAGTCTGCTGTCTGTTCACAAATTATGTACAGAACTCAACTGCCGTGTGATATTTGATGATTTATGCTGTTATTTTCAGGACATCCGGACGAGACAGATCTTTGGTGGGGGACATGAGAAGAACGACTTATATTATCTTGATATCCCTTCCAACTCTGGTTTCGCTAGCGCAACTTCCATCTCTGCTGATCCTCTTCTCTGGCATCTTCGTCTGGGTCACCCCTCTACTAAAGCACTTTCCTTAATGTTCCCTGAACTGTCCATGCTTAAACCCTTCGAGTGTGACGCATGTCAGTTCGGAAAACATCACCGTGCATCTTTTCCTGCTAGGACTGAACCCCGTCGTGCTATGTCTTTCTCTTTAATTCATTGTGATGTTTGGGGACCTTGTCCTGTCCGAACCATTGGTGGACACCGCTACTTTATTGTCTTTGTGGATGATTACAGTAGATCATCCTGGGTCTATCTTCTTAAAGAACGCTCAGAAATCAATAAAATTGTCAAAAACTTTTTGGCTTATGTCAAAAATCATTTCTCATCGAATATTCAGGTCTTCCGCTCAGACAATGCCTTGGAATTTACTCAACGAGATCTTTCTGAATTCTTTGCTTCCCATGGGACAATACATTAAACCTCTTGTCCTTATACCTCTCAGCAGAATGGGGTTGCAGAACGCAAACTCCGTCATCTTTTAAACATTGCCCGCTCCCTTCTCACCCAGATGAAAGTTCCCAAAACATACTGGGGTGACGCTGTTCTCACTGCAGTCCATCTTATCAACAGGATTCCCTCTCTTACTCTCAAAGGCTCTACACCATTTTCTTTGCTTCACCCTAATGCTCTTCCCTTTCCTCTACCTCTACGGATATTTGGGTGTGTCTCCTTCGTACACAATTTTCACACCAAGGACAAAATATCCCCTCGTGCGATCAAATGCGTTTTCCTTGGTTACTCCTACACTCAAAAAAGTTACAGATGTTATGATCCTATTGACAGTCGATACTACATCTCTGCAGACGTAACCTTCTTTGAGCAAACCAGCTTCTTCACACAGCCTGTCACCAATGTCCCTTTACATCTTCCTCCATCACCAAGCATCCATACCCAGCGATCTCAGACCTCATCACCAGATGCCCCTCTACCCATACCTCTGCCTCAGGATGATATGCCAGCTTCAACAGTCCCCTCCACTACTGTCCCGGATGATCCAGACGACCTGCCGATTGCATTACGGAAGCAAAAGAGAAAGTGTACCACTTATCCTATGTCTAACTTTACTACTACTGCTGGACTTTCATGCACTGACAAACAATATGCCGATGCACTAATGACTATCTCCATTCCGAAAGATCATCACAGTGCTTTCCAAGATGCAGGTTGGAGACAGGCCATGAATGAAGAAATAGATGCACTCATATCCAGGGGCACATGGGATCTTGTGCCATGTCCTACAGGTATTAAGCCTGTTTCTTGCAGATGGGTCTTTACGACCAAACAATCTCCAGATGGTTCTATTGACAGACTTAAAGCCAGACTTGTGACAAAAGGATTCACCCAGACATATGGAGTCGATTACTTTGAGACCTTCTCTCCTGTGGCTAGGATGGGGTCCATTCGCACAATTCTCTCTGTTGCCGCTAACAAGAATTGGCCAATTTATCAGCTGGATGTAAAGAATGCCTTCCTATACGGTGATCTCGAAGAAGAGGTCTATATGATGCAGCCGCCGGGTTACTCCGTCGAGGGGGAGTATGTATGCCGACTTCGTAAGGCCATCTATGGCCTAAAGCAGAGTCCTCGAGCCTGGTTTGACAGACTTACCACTGAAATCAGCTCTCTTGGTTTTCATAAGACAACATCTGATTACTCTGTGTTTATTAGACGACGATCCACTGGTACTGTGATACTTGCTGTCTATGTTGATGATATGGTGGTCACTGGGGACGACGACAATGGAATTCTCGAGACCAAGGCCTTCCTTCAGAAGGTGTTTGTCACCAAGGACCTTGGACAACTCCGGTACTTTCTTGGTATCGAGGTGATACATACTGCTGAAGGGTTACATCTATCACAACGAAAATACTGCTTGGATATTCTTACGGAAGTCGGTTTACAAGGATGCAAACCATCTGGCATCCCTGCAGAGGTACGACAACACGCTACATCCACTGATCCTGAGTTTGAAGACACTACACGATACAGAAGCCTCGTGGGTAAACTGATCTACCTCACCGTAACCAGGCCTGATATATCTTATGCTGTAAGCAGAGCCAGCCGCCACATGGAGAGACCTCTTTACAGTGATTGGCAGGATGTCCTTCTGATCCTTCGATACTTGAAGGAATCACCAGGGCGAGGACTCATCTATAAGGTCAACGGTCATACTGATATTACTGCTTATGCAGATGCTGATTACGCCAGTTCTCCGGAGGATAGACGATCCATTACAGGCTATGCTATGTTTGTTGGTGGTAACCTTGTTTCATGGCGAAGCAAGAAGCGAACCGTGGTCTCCAGATCAAGTGCAGAGGCAGAATATAGGGCAATGGCCCATGTTGTTTGTGAGATTACGTGGCTTGTATCTTTTCTACGAGACCTTGGGTTCCCTGCTGCTACTACTATACCGCTATACTGTGATAACAAGTCTGCTACCTATATTGCCACCAATCCTGTATTTCATGAATGGACGAAGCACATTGAAGTTGACTGTCACTTCATCCGAGATGCAATACGAGGAGGACAGATCGTCACACCGCATATCTCTACAGATCTTCAACTTGCAGACATATTTACTAAAACATTACCAAAGAAGCGTCTTTTATGGATATCTTCCAAGTTGGGCATGATTGATGGATATGCTCCAACTTGAGGGGGAGTGTTAGAGAATACCATATATTATTGTTCCCTTATTTACCTCTATTTCCTTATGCATTGTTTCCATGTATCACTGTTTCCTTATGAATTGTTTCCCTATGTAACCCCATAGGGGTATTTATGTAAGTTCTCCTCTGAGCACCCTAGGGTTTAGTCCTATATAAGGACCCCTAGACCTCACAGAATATATACAAGTTTTACATTCCTTAACACTTATATTATATACAAAAGAGAGTTTGATAATTAGAGAAGTTGGATTCCTTCTAACTAGAGCATGGTTAAGTTCGGAATTTCATGATTACTTAAATTAAGGATCTTCAAAAAAATTGAGCCTTGAATCGTTCACTTGCACAGTCAGGAATTAATCCGTCTCCTTCATTCTTTAGATGCCCGAGGATGAGCATGGTTTAAGTATAGAGGTATGATGAATCTCGTATTCATCATCCTAAAAATCATTAATTAAACCCCTAGCTTAGATAATCCAATAAAATTAACTAATAATTCCTCATTATTATATTGTGTATAATCAACATGTAATTATTGTATTAAATTTGTAATTATCTTATAAAAATTAGGATAAATAATTGCCTATAATTTCCTAACCCTTAAAAGAACTAAAAGTACAAAAACAACTCAAAACCAAAATATGTATTTTTAACCCTTTAAAAATACCCACAAACTTTTGTACAAATGACCTCTTTTGGCATTTTGTCCAACATGAAACTTGTAAGTCTTATCGAGATCTACAACTTTCATGTTATGACTTTTTTTCTTAATTTTGCCTCTAACTATTTTTTTTACTTTTCTTTGATTTTCTATTTTTGAATTTTCTGGTGCAGCCATGTGGTGCCTGCTGGGCTGCCCACGTGGCCACCCCTCCTTCCTCCACCCGTCACTCTCCTATCCATCTGATCTTCTTCAATCCGCCTCCATCTAGACCGTCCATCTCCGCTCCATCTCCAACTGTCTAATCTTATCCTAGATCAGATCACCACCGCTCGCATCCGCCCACTTCTCATCCATCCGATTGCCTCACATCCCACGATTGTCCTTGCACCACGTCATCCCCACAACCCTCGCCGTAGGATGAGCCTCCATATCTCATCTTAGCCATCCATCATTGCCCATCCCTTAGTTGTTCGATCAGATCCTTGATTTGATCCAACCCCTTCGAACACGCCTAGCTCACAGCCGTTGGATCCCTAGATCCAACGGCCAGGAGCTCATCGTCTACCTCTGTAACCCCCCTCTTCATCTGTTATACCTCGAGCGCGCGCCACCCCCTTCCAAATATAGCCACTGCCTCCGACCCTTTCTCGCTCCAAAACGCCACTACCGCAAAGCCCGTACCTCCGATACCTTCGCGTAACCTCCATCCTCCCTACTCCGTTACCGCCCCGCCTTCACTCCTCATTCAAACACCCCGCACCACATAACCGCCGGCGACACCCTCCTATAAAAGTCGCTCCCCCGCCACCGATGTCAGTCATCCACCATTCTAGGGTTCATCCTAGCCTTCCTCTGCCTCCCTGTGACAGAAATAGGTGGGTAGATTGGCGATAATGGTCAGACACCCCGGTGTTGACCCCTGATCGATTTGACCATGATTGCGGTGCTTCCACCACCACTAAGAACTGAAGCCTGGCAATCTTCGTCATGTGACGACCAGAGCGGCGATCGCCGCTTAGCCCAAGCCAACCATCCCTCCGCCAATCACCTTGCTCCGACAAGGTATCTTATACTTAGTTTTCTTCTATCTTCTCCGATTTTTCGCACATCACACATCACCTTTCGTCACCCATCGACCACCTCCCGACCTCCGCCCTACCACCAGCACCTTCGCCGACTACTTCGTTAACCCTCCTTTTTCTCTGTAGCCCTAATCACTCCGCCCCAACTTCCCTCTGGTCCACTGGAGTCGAAGACCAGGTCTCCCGTTTCCCTCCGCCCGCACGAGACCTCGCTTCACTCGCGGACAACACACTTCGGCTTAGCTAATGCTTGCAGGTGTCCCTATCTCCAATGGCCGGATATTCACCGGAGCCTTGCTCAAGAACCTCTCCTCCGATGCCTTCTTATAGCCATCGCACTCCAGACTGCGCCGACTGATCTCCAGGATACGAGCTTTAACGATGATACCTCAGGACCGACCTTCTATCTTCAGGGTGCAAGATGGAGCAAGGCGGAGCTTCGCGTACTGCGCCGGAGCTCAGAAATCACCGCCATTGCGCGGTGGAGATGGATGACGATGAGGTACAAATACCATCCAATAAATTCGATCAGAAGACCCTTATGAAGATACGTGGCCAGCCTGAACCTCCATGCTCGGGTTTACCGAACCTCACACCGAGCCCCCATGAAATGCCACGTGGCCCGAGCCTGCGATGAGTCCTAAGCCTAGCTCCTCATGTGCCCAGCATGTGAGGGCCAGAGAAAATTGCAGAGAAGACTCTGGTTGTTTTGGAAATTGCACTTTGGTCCCCATGCGCATGCCCCTCACGTGTACGTCTGGGTATTTTACATGGATGTCCTTGCAACTTCTGGAAATTACAAAAAAGACCCCACGCATAGTGGAGAAATTACAATAAGGCCCAGACGTTTTTTGCAAATTGTAAATAGGTCCCTCCAGGGACGTATTTGTGAGTAATTTTCTTTTATTTTTTGTATTTTTATTGCATTTATACCCTTGCTCTGTTTTATTCATAACTTGAGCATTGTAAGTCCATTTTGCATGATTTTAGTGTCGTTTTGTTCTTTGTTTCATCATCTATTTAATGAAATTTTTAATTTTCTCATCTGACACTATTTTCAATATGATAATTTTTAATGTTAGATGACGATTCTTGCTCTACATGTCTTTACCCTGAATTGATGACTGCTCATATTTTTATGCTCAATTCGACTCTGATTTTGTACCTAATATGTTGCTCAATTTAAGTGATCTTTTTAGGGTATATTTGTAATTAATTATTTGCATGCTTATTCCCTTCATTCATCTTTGCATTATTTTCATGCATCACTCTAAAATTGCATTGAAAAATCAACTAAAAATACATGCATCATTCTTCTTACTTTTTAGCGTGCATTTGCATGAAGACCTTGGAATTGAGAATTATTCACACATACCCTTAATTGACCAAAATTCGATAGATAAATTAAAGTAGCTCGTGTCCCTGTGTTCGACCTTGGTAGACTTGCCAAGTATAAATTTTCCACAATATTCAAAAGATCATGGTTTTTACTGACCGAGACATGTCTCCTATACTACGATAATATATGACTATTAAAGAGGCAGATTTCACGTTCATCAAAGAGGCCGTGACGTGAGGATCTATAATTACAAGGGATTGAGCAAACTAATCACTTTGACATGAAGTTGTAAAAAATGAAGTTGCAAAATTAAAGTATGGATTGGTAAACCATAAACACGCAGTTCAAACTTTAACATGGATTTGTAAAAATCACCAAGGACTTATAAACTACGAACAAACAAATGTAAAAAAATAAAAAATATAGTTGTGTATAAACACGACATTATAACACATCGTTGTAGTAAATAAATACCAAGTTGTCAAATATAACAAAATAATTGTAATAAATAAACCTGAATATGTAATTAGTATCTAAAAAATCGGGATATTTTTATTCACTATCTTCTATAATGATGTGTTTCATATTACTTAGTTGCAAACAAGTAAATGCAAACAAAGAGAAACGCTACTTTTGTAAAATCATGGAGTGATTTCGTATAATAAGTGATGATGACAGATAAAAAATAGATGATTGAAATCACATGTTTTTTAATTTGCTAAAAGATCAAGGCTCATTGAAAATATCGTGCATGAAGATGCAGAACAGTGGAATGAAACATATTAGGTGATTGAAAAATATCATGTGTTACATGTTTATAGCAACATTCTCAAATTTACATAGGAGGTTGCAAATCCTTTATGCATATATATATATATATATATATATATATATATATATATATATATATATATATATTGGGTAAAATGTGTATGCTCCTTAGGGGAGCTAACTTAGCTCCCCCATCTCATTTTTCGCGTGTTTTTTTATTTTTTTTTAAAATAAAAATTATGTAAATTCATTATCATATCCCTATATTATGTCATTCAAATTTCATGCAAAACAGAGATTCCTACGACCTCCATCCAGACGAGGTCGATTTAAAAAATCTTGAGACCGTTAAAAAATGACTGTCTGGATGGAGACTGTAGGAGTCTCTGTTTCACACGAAATTTTTACGACATAATATAGGGATATAGTGATGAACATTCACTATAAAAAAATTCCGAAAAAAATAAAAAATTTGAAGAAAATAGGGCGGGAGGAGTAAGTTAGCTCCCCCTAGGGAGCAGTCCCATTTTCCTCATGAAATTTGAATGACATAATATAGGGATATGATAATGAATTTACATAATTTTTATTTTAAAAAAAATAAAAAAACACGCGAAAAATAGGGTGGGGGGAGCTAAGTTAGCTCCCCCAGGGGGCATACACATTTTACCCTATATATATGGGTTAAATGGGCCCGCCCCATGGGGAGAGCTAACTTGGTTCCCCAACGCCATTTCGTCCATTTTTTTATTTTTTTTTTAAATTTCTTCTGTGAATATTCATCACTATATCCCCATATTATGCTATTCAAATTTAATGCGAAACAGAGACTCCTACGGTCTCCATCCTGACAGTCATTTTTTAACGGTAACAAAATTGCTAAAAAAGACCCTTCTGGATGGAGGTCGATGAACCTCTGTTTCGCGCGAAATTTGAATGATATAATGTAGATATATATTGATGAAAATCCATGGAATAAAATTTCAAAAAAAAACAAGCAAAATATCGCGGGGGGAAGGGGGGGGGGGAGTTAGCTCCCCCCATGGGGGCAGCCCCATTTTATCCCATATATATGAGGATAGGATCCTACTCCATAGAGTAGGTAACTTACATGTTCCATTTTATTTTTTCCCACTTTTTTTTTTATTTTTTTTGAAAAATGCTTCCATAGATTTTTCATAACTACATCCCTCTAATATATCATTCAAATTTTACCAGAAACAGAGACTCCTATGCCCTCCATCTGAAACATGTAATTTTAACGGTCTTAGATTTGCTGTAATTTACCTGTTCTGGATGGAAGGCATATGAGTCTCTGTTTCTGACGAAATTTGAATGACATATTAAAGGGATATAGTTATGAAAATTCGTGGAAGTATTTTAAAAAAAAATGGTAAAAATGAAATGGATTAGGTAAGTTACCTACTCCATAGAGCAGGACCCCTTCTCTCTCTCTACACGCACGCACGCGCGCGCGCGCACACATGCACGCACGCACGCACGCACGCACGCGCACACACACACACATATGGGTTAAATGGGGCTGCCCCCAGGGAGTAGCCAACTTGGCTATTCCCACCCCTATTTTCCCTCATTTTTTTATTTCTTTGAAAAATAAAAATTTGTAAATTCATCATTATATCCCTCTAACATTCTATTAAAATTTCGTCAGAAATAGAGACTCCTACGACCTCCATCCAAACAGGGTCGATTTAAAAAATCATGTGACCGTTAAAAAAACGACGTCTGGATGGAGGGCCTAGGAGTCTCTGTTTCTGACGAAATTTTAATAGAATGTTAGAGGGATAGTGATGAATATACAAATTTTTTTCCAAATAAATAGAAAAATGAAGAAAAAATAAGGATGGGAGTAGCCAAGTTGGCTACTCCCTAGGGGCAGCCCCATTTTACCCTATATATATATACACACACGGGTTGATAGGGCTGCCCCCAAAGGGGTAGCCAACATGGCTGCCCCCACCTCATTTTTTGGTAAATTTTTTTATTTTTTTGAAAAATATCACCATGTATATTCATCTCTATATCCCTCCTATATGCAATTCGAATTTCGTCAGAAACAGAGACTTCTACGGCTCCATCCAGACAGAGTCGATTTAAAAAATCCTGCGACCGTTTAAAAAATGACGTCTAGATGGAGGCCGTAGGAATATCTGTTTCTGACGAAATTCGAATTACATATAGGAGGGATATAGTGATGAATATACATAGTGATATTTTTCCAAAAAAATAAAAAAAATTTGCAGAAAAAGGGTAGGGGCAACCCCATTTTTCCCATATATATATGGGTAAAATGTGTATGCCCTCTAGGGGGAGCTAACTTAGCTCCCCCCGTCCCATTTTTCGAGTGTTTTTTTTATTTTTTTAAAAAATAAAAATTATGTAAAGTCATTATTATATCTCTATATTATGTCAATCAAATTTTATGAGAAACAGAGACTCCTACGACCTCCATCCAGACATGGTCGATTTAAAAAATCCTGGAACCGTTAAAAAATGATTGTCTGGATGAAGATCGTATGAGTCTCTGTTTTACATAAAATTTTTATGACATAATATAGGGATAAAGTGATGAATATTGACGGAAAAAAATTTCAAAAAAATAATAAAAAAATGGATAAAATGGGGCGAGGGGAGCTAAGTTAGCTCCCCCTAGGGGGCAGCCCCATTTTACCCTATATATATATATGTGTGTGTGTGTGTGCATGTGTGTGTGTACGTGCGTGCGTGCGTGTGTGCGTGCGTGCGTGCGTGTGTCTGTGTGTAAAATGGGGCTGCCCCTTGGGAGGAGCTAACTTGGCTCTCCCGTGCCATTTTGTCTATTTATTATTTTTTTTGAAAATTTCTTCCGTAGTTTTTCATCAATATATCCCTATATTATGTCATTCAAGTTTCATACGAAACAGAGATTCTTACGGCCTCCATCCAGACTGGGTCAATTTTAGCAATTCTGTTACCGTTAAAAAATGACTGTCTGGATGGAGGCCGTAGGAGTCTTTGTTTCGCGCGAAATTTGAATGACATAATATAGGGATATAGTGATGACATTTCATGGAAGAATTTTTCAAAAAAATAAAAATATAAGAAAAATGGGACGGAGGAGCCAAGTTAGCTCCCCTAGGGTGCATCCCTATTTAACTACACACATATACATACATACATACATATATATATATACATATATATAGAGAGAGTATGTTAAACACTAACCTCTGATCCTATGCTGTAAATATATAACATGTTCATGATAAATTAGCAGGATTACAATTAATAAAAAATAACATGAAGGGAATGTAAAATAGAAGGTGATCATGAATTAAAAGAAGTTATAAACTCATTTATAGCATGATTCAACAAATGTTAAAAATGCATAGCATATTGGAAACGTGAGGTATATATTTATAACACGGTTTGAAACTTTGAATCCAATATACCATCATTTTTAAAAATATAGCAGGTGTTGATGGATGATATTTGTCTAAAGTTGTTGCTATTTCTCGCATGTAGGATTTCCTAGTAAACAAGTTATAAAATGAAAAAACACGATACATATTTGGTATTTTTACACTACCAACCTTAGAAACTTTGTCAATTACCTTCTCGACGCCATCAATATCGTAATTATCACATCATCTCCACAAACTTATTATTTTTTACACCGCGAACCATGTGATTAACTCGCATCCATATATCCATTAAAATAGATGAAATCCATAAAAAATGAGGTGATCTTAACCCTTAGATCATGTTCGTTTGGAGAATAAACATTGCAATAAGGGATCAATTCCCCGCTCGACGCGATTCCCAAGAGTATGGTTATTCCCATCTGCATATCACTATTTCATTTTATTCCACCATTATTCTTATCTTTGTTCCACCTTACTTACCTTTATTCTCTTATTCCACATCCTTATTCATTTTTATTCCCCAACCGAACATTCTCTTATTGTTTATAAAATTTACAACATCATTCCCTTATCCCCACTCCGACCATCCTCCTCCCCACCTCCTACCCTTGCCTGGCCCTTTGCCAACCCACTCCCTTATGCCGCCTCTGTCGACATTCCCTCCCCTCAGTCGCATCGACTCCGCCAAGTCGAGAAGCCCCGCCCATCTCGTTCCCAGCCACCTCGCTAATCTCGTCAATGACCTCGAGTCGTTCAAACCACCATCTCCGACAACACATTCATC
Organism: Ottelia alismoides; assembly: GCA_037367405.1. Taxonomy (NCBI): domain Eukaryota; kingdom Viridiplantae; phylum Streptophyta; class Magnoliopsida; order Alismatales; family Hydrocharitaceae; genus Ottelia; species Ottelia alismoides. The sequence goes on from JAZKJV010011215.1 coordinate 807,825, forward strand.
ACCCAACTATTCAATCGTCAGCCCTTAACTTCGTGTCTCCAGCATGTCGTCAACGCCTCCAATTATGGCCGATCCCACCTCCGTCAATCTCCCACATCTTCACCTTTCCTTAACGATAGTCCAAATCAAATCCATGGGCGATTGTTATATACCATTTAACCGCCATCTTCACTATGATCTCATCTTCCCCGTTCTCCTCCTCAAACACAACCATGACCCCATGATCTCTCCATCATCTCCGAAGATTTCCCCAACTTTACAACCTCCACCCAATCTTCATTCACCACAAGCTCTCTCATAAACCTCGCTTGCTTCTCTCCTTAAAACCAAACCCACACACAATGATGAAGCTTATCCGCCATCAAGCAAGAAAGAACCTCCAGAGCTTCAACATCTTGATCGGTGATACCGATCCTCAGAGTTTCGAGACGATAACGGTGGTCCATCTGCAGGCGTGATCCAAAGGGGTACCTTCCCTTTGTTACAGTTGTTGTTAGACATTGCAGAGTATCAGAACTCCACGTCGGACTTCTTATGGGAAACCAAATGAGATCTCGAGTAGCTCCATTTCCAGGCGACAAGATCTCCCTTCCAAGTAATATCCTTCGTCCGTGTTTCTCTGTAGACCACTTCTTCTTACATGTTCTTCATCTTCTTCTTTTTCTTATTATCTTCATACACATTGTCAAGGACTTTAAAAAAAATCATTAATATAATCGAATTTAATTAAATAGGTAACATATTAACATAATTAAAAATAACACCAATCGACACCTCAAGTGTCGATTTAGAGAGCCGGACCCAAATCGGCATCACATGTGCCGATTTGGGGAGGGCGCCAATGGTCATCCTCTAAATTGACATCTCAGATTTGGTGGGGACAGTCGTTGGCAAAATGGTCGTTGCCCCCTCCCATTTATCTCTATATAAACCCCTCCCCTCTCTCCATGTCCTCACATATCCTCCCTTCTCAATCCCTCTTTCTCCTCATTTCTTCTTCTCAACCCTCTCAATCTCTCTCGAACTGTTCTTCTCCCATATGGCTTCCCCTATTCTTATTCGTCTAAGAGACAATTAATAATCTTCTTCTTTTTTTCATAACCAATTTTTTGCAGGCTTTTTGACCGGTAGAGAGAATATATCTTTGTGGATATTCGATTATTTTTCTCATTATTTATTCAGATATACTTGCTTGCTTTGAAGACAATCTTTATTATAGGTAGTTTTAAATTTATATATATAATTTTTCAATTCTAATTATTAATGAGACGTGCAAATTTAGTTAATATCAAACAAATTTCGTTGTCATTGGAATAGAAATTAATTTTTACGTGATTTAAATATTCTAATGTCAAAATCAATTGTCCTCTTATAAATGGAATTAATTATTAGCTAAAAATATAGATTAGATTATAGATTAAATAATAATTATATATTTTTTAAAAATAAATATTAATATCGTAGATCAAATTAGATATTAGATTAAGTATTCATCTTTGTGACATGTAAATATGTTCATGAATGTAAGTGTTATGTTAAAGGAAAATGTACAAAAATTAAAATAAATTACATAATTTTAAAATAAATATTAATATTATATATATATATATATATATTCAATTTTAATATTTATATTTAAGTTAGAAAATGAGAGGTTGATGTTTCAATAGGTATTAAATTTTGTGTGATTTAAATATTCCAATGTCAAAATCAATTGACCTCTTGTGAATAGAATTAATTATTATTTAAAAATATATATTAGATCAAAAATTAAATAATAATTATACAATTTAAAGAATAAATATTAACATCATAGATCAAATTAAACATTAGATTAAGTATTCATCCTTGTGTCATTTAAATATTTCCATGAATGTAAGTGTAATATTAAAGAAAAATATATAAAAATTAAAAGAAATGACACAATTTTAAAAATAAATGTTAATATTAGAGATTCCATTTTAATAGTACATTTAAGTTAGAAAACGAGAGATTGTCATTGGAATAGGTACTAATTTTTGTGTGATTTAAATATTCTAAAGTTAAAATCAGCCTCTTATGATTGGAATTAATTATTAGATAAAAACTATAGATTAGATCACATATCAAATAATAAATATACAATTTAAAATAAACATTAATATCATAGATCAAATTAGATATTAGATAAGTATTCATCTTTGTGTCATTTAAATATTTTCATGAATGTAAGTGTCTGTTAAAGTAAAATGCACAAAAATTAAAAGAAGTTACACAATTTTAAAAATAGATGTTGATATTATAGATTCAATTTTAATAGTTACATTTAAGTTAGAAAATTATAAATAGATTACTTATCCATCTTTGTGTCATTTACTCTTAAATTAGGTATAATAATCAATCCATGAGATTTTTCCTTAGATATGACATCCAACAATGTTCTCGTGTTATTATATTAGGATGGATCAGTGAGTTTATCAGATGATCACGTAGGCTATATTGGGGGACAAAGGTATATGATTATATTCCCACGCCAGATAACTTATTGTAGGGTCGAATTTTCAAAGGCACTTGTATTCCATTCGATCGATGCATCCTTACATTAACATGTAAGTAGTTGTATAAAGGATCCATATTTTACCCCGTACCAGTTCATGACGATTAATCTACTTTAACAATGATGGATTCAATCGACAAAGTGATGTTCATTCACCTTTTTGTAGAAGCTACCACTTTGTTCATGAAAACTTGATGTCATCATCGAGATAATATAGTCGCATTTAAATTAAGTAATAGTCATATCTGTGTCTCCTCCAAAATGATAAATATATAATTTAATCAGGCCAACAAATAATTCTGTGGTTGAGAATACCAGTGGCCCCACACAATTAGATGACGATGATGATTTGTCGACCCATATATCTGAAGAAGATACTTATGACATTGATATTAAATCACATTCATCTGATGAAGAAAACATAAATAACAACATATGCCATGATTCGGATAAGGTTCATTAGCCTTGGTATTAGAGACGAAGATAGGAGACACTCTTATTGTACAAATAATGTGGATACCACAGAAATACCGACGGAGGAATTGCCTCATGTATTTGATCATAAAATTGCAGAGGCAAAAGATGTTGCCTTTATAGAGAGACAAGGTATTCCCGCCTATGATTCTAGACTAGATTATTAGTTGGGTAGGAGCTACAAGTCAAAGAAGGATTTGCAATATCACCTTCAAAAATGGAGTATGGAAAATCATGTCCAATATAAAACCAAGGCCTTAAACAAGCAAATTCTGACTTTCGCATGCATTTATGAAGATTGTAGATGGTACTTGTATGCATCTGAGAGAAAATCCCATGGAGACTGGTATGCTTTAGGGTATAGAGGAAAACACACATGTAGAAAACCTGTACTCTTATGCAAACACTGTAAATGCACATCAGTATTTGTAAAACAATACATATTATCTTCATTATAGCACAAGTTAGTATGATCCCAGGTGCAATTATGTACAGAATAAAAGATGAGCTGCAGATAGAGATTAATTATATGACAGCTTGGAATGCAAGGAGATGTGCAACGAACATTGTTTATGGGAATGAGGATGTATCATATCGTAATATTTGGAGATTCATTCGTGCTTTAGAATGGCACAATCCTGGAACTTATACGTGGTTTCATAGAGAACCAGGCGAAATCATGATGAAGGTACATTTTAAGAGATTGTTTGTTTCGTTTGGTCCATACCGCAGAGCATTTAGATTTTGTTGGCCCATTTTATGTATTGATGGAGTACATTTATACGGGAGATATGCTGATCATATGTACATGACCACAACCATCGATACGAATAATGGTTTATTTCTTATCGCATTTGCTATTACTGAAATGAATGAGAACATTACTCATGGAGATGGTTTCTGAATTTGATAAGGTAAAGACCGGAGGGATATCTGCTTTATTAATGATCGATTTTCTAGTTTGAAAGATGCTATAAGTGGTTTAATTCTTCCTGAAGAGGGATTCAGTCATCTTCACTGTCTTCATCACATGGCTGCAAACATGAATATGGTGGACACAAGACTTGCTCCATTCAAATCCATTTTACGTTGCTGGCGAAGAGACGTATGGAAATAAGTTCAATAGCATGATGCGAGATATTAACATTCTCGAGAAGGACGCTTCGAGAGGACCGTGTCATGAGATAATGGTGATCAAAGTTATTGAGCATTAAGATAACATATATCGATATAGGCACATGACCACAAATTTGTCTGAAAGTTTCCATGGAGTCATGAAAGGAGCACGTGGTTAGCCAGTTATATCACTGATTTTAACAATATTTTTCAGAATCAATGGTTATTTCAATGGTCGGTGTGATGAATCGAAAGGAATACCAACATAGTTAACTAAGAAATATTTCATTGATTTACTAGGTAAACTTTTGCAATTCCTTAAAATTATGGTTTTTTGATGCCTCAGTTGATTTACTACTCATGAATAATACTTCATTTTTCAAGTAGATGCATACTCCATTTACATGAATTGGAAGAATGTGTCCAATTTGCTTGGGGTGCTACTGCTTTAGCACACATGTACTCTGAGTTGAACATGGGTGCAAAGATAGGCACACTCAGAATTTACGGACTTTTCATAGTTTTACAAGTATGTACGATATTACATATCTCATTGTCTCGATTTATGTCGATTAATCAACATTAATAACGTATAGGTTTGGGCATGGGAGCACACTCATATAGGAAGGCCAATTATGAGGGATTGTACGTGAACCAAGGAGAATTATTGGCCTTAAAATGGATAGGTGTGCAAAGTTTCAAGGAGAATGTGCAGACTGTGACGCTTGTATTTTACTGTAACGAGATGGATATGCTGAAGGTTCATCGGGTAAATATTGAAAAATAACATGCTTATAAAATCGAGTGAATGATTACATGTCTTTCATTTTTAATGAATGTAGATAAATTAGACGTCCTATGTCGAGGAAGTATCACACAATTGCATCAGCTTTGTCGAAGTGATCATGCTGTTTGGATGAGTAGAGTACCACTTATATGTTATGATGTTATATTTATGCATCTATCGGATCGTATTATGTAGGGATGAAAACGAATGTGGATATATTCGTATTCGACCCGTTATCGTATTCGTTTTATACATATTTTAACATTCATATTTGTATTCATTTTAAAATGGATGCGGATATGTATATCACTTTGACATTTGCTAATATTCGCATTCGTATTCGTATATTCGTTTTCGTACATAAGTATAAGAATAGATTTATTTATAACTATGTGTAACAACATTTTATGATTGCATTCACCATTATTGATATAATTATTATAAAATTACTATATCTGGTATATTTATTTTATGTGTAAAACATCATAAACATGTATATTCAGGTTAATCTATTAAAAATTTGTGTTATTATTTGTATCTGATTTGTATTCGTTTTACATTCGTATTCGTTTTTAAGGATATGGTAACACATTTTTCACATTCGTCAATATTCGTATCCGCATTCGTATTCGTATTTGAAAATGGATAAGGATATGATTATACCCATATTCGTAACCGTATCCGACCGTTTTCATCTCTAGTATTATGCGTTAATTTGGGATGCGACTACATATCCCAACCTCCATGCAGAGGATAAACTTTGTCTTTTGACGTAATAAAACATGAAGTACCAACATCTTAGATTGGTCTATTCTACGTTGACAATGCGTGGATCATTGAGATGATAGAGAACAAACAACAGTCTTTAAGTATGGGGACACAAACAACGATGTCTACATGCAATGATACTGGAGTATAACAAGAAGGTGGATCCAAACGCAAATTCCACCTTCTACAATAGATTACCAACCACTTATGCCAATAGAAAAATGTCTGGTTTGTTCACATAATTATCTTTATTTTTACTATATTTTATTAATTTATTATATCATTAATTAAATAGGTGGATATGATTATGCAATGAAGGAACGGTCTGGATGAAATTAGACGATCAACCGATTTACCTTTGACATTGAAAGCAGAAGTTGAAGATACAATTACGTATTTTGATGACACAATCAATATATTCTCTTTCATGTATCCATTCCATCAATATTACCAGCGTACATGCCACCACAAGAGCAACTTACCTTTGGAGCATCAGGTTTGGTTAATTCTTTGATGTAGCTTCATATTAAGGTAATTCTTTTTTGGTCAACTAATTTTTATAATTATATAATGCAAATCTTTTAGATATGAACTATGCAGGATATAGTGGGGAAGGATCTCAACAGTAATAACAACCAACGTTTGGGACTTCAGGTTGCAATAATTTCTTTATCTAATTATCTCAATAACTCAATTTAGGGTTTATTTTTTAGATATTGAATATAATGCAAATGTTTTAATTATGAGTTATGTGGGATATAGCTGACAAGGGTTGTCACAAGAACAACCAATGTTTGGGATTGCGGGTTACAATAAATCTTTATCTAATTATCTCAATAACTCAAATTACTGTTTGCTTTTTTAGATTTTGAATATAATGCAAATATTTTAGGTATGAGTTATGCGGGATATAACAGACAAGGGTTTTCACAAGAGCAACCGTTCAGGTTACAATAATTTCTTTATCTAAATTTCTCAATTACAATGTATTTATTAAATACTGAATATAATGAGAATCTCTTAGGTATGACTTATGCGGGATATCGCAGACAAGCGTACCAATAAGAGAAACCAGTCTTTGGAGCTTTAGATTATAATAAGTTCTTTATGAAATTATATCATTCTCATATTTATTGTTTGATTTATCTGATATTTAATGTAAGGTAAATCTTTCTAGTATGAGCTACGTAGAATATAGCACAATAGGGTCGCAATATGATGGAGCAGGCTTTGTACCTTCAGGTTGAAATAACTTGTTTAATTGAATGACTCTTTCTGAAAAATTGCGTTTATCTTCTGCAATATTTAATATAATGTAATTATCTCATGCTTATATGATATGTAGAAGCTTCGAGTCAATCACAGTTTGCAGGATCATCATTTGCTGGTCATTCAAGTCAATTTGACTCTAGGCCCTCTCAGCTCACACCACCTATACTCAATACAATTATGAAGCTTTTCAAGATGAGATATTTGCCAGTGTTCGCCAAGTTGAGACAATCGATTTTGAGAGATAGTTATTTGGTATTCTCATGACAATACCACAACAACCTCCAGAGCCCTCTCGAAGACCATCAATAGGAGTAAGGGTCAATGAACCTATACCGTCAGACCCACCACGATAGTCAACAAGTGTAAGGAGCACAAGAGGTCAAGTTACTCAGCCAACTAAACCTCCACAGAAGCTATTAGCTAAGTCGCATCCTCCTGGGTATATACCAATGCATTCCGAACTGAATATCAGGCAGAAGAAGCAAAAGAAGACAACCTGCGAAGATATTCATAAGATGACAGGAGACAATGGCAAAAGAAATGACGGAGGAGGAGGATGAGGAGGAGGCCTAAAAAGGATTTTTAAAAAGATGGAGAACATATAATATTGTAAAAGTATTTATATTATTTCTTGAAAAATTGTTATACTTCTATGATTTTAATATAATATTTGCATTTTTTCAAAATAATTAATGTTATAATGTAGAATGTTTTGTGTATGTCATTGTCAATATCTTGATATTCAGTTTCCATTTATTATTTACATTATAAAATATAAAGATTTTTATGCGATATCGAATAATAGATATTCTACACTTAAATCATAAATAGAAAATAAAAATTTGTATAAAACACACAATAATTACAAAATCTTGTACAATAAGATTATTATTACATAAAAAATTAATTTATACTTATTACTTGATATTCAGTTTCTATTAACTATTTACATTATAAAATACAAAGATCTTTATGAGATGTCGAATAAGAGATATTCTACACTTATTTTAAAATTTAAAATCAAAATTTGTATAAAATAAACATACAACAATTATAAAATTTTCTCTAATAGATTATTATTGTATAAAAAATTTATTACTTGCATAAATAATGTAGAGTTATTTAGAAAATTAGGAGGGTCTACAATTAAAATGGGAGGAGAGGGGAATATAAATGTAAAATAGCTTCAGGTTGTCGATTTGGGATGTGGTCTCCCACTCGTTACCTGAGGTGCCAATTTGTACTTATTTTTTAAATTATATTAGCATGCTACTTATTTAATTAAATACGATTATTTTAATAACAATTTAAAAGAACTCCCCCTGTCAACCTTCTTCTTCCCTGCACTTCTTTACTTTAGAGAACCCAACCTCCCTAAGATCATTCATATCCATCCCTCTCCCTTACACATTCTCATATATCTCTCCATCCCTTCCATCTCTGGCCAAAGCTTGGCCAGAGCTATTAGGTTCCCTCCTCCACCAATGAACGAGGACCACCACCCTACAATATATTTATGTCCTTAACGTTAAAGGCCGAGCACGCTTGAGCACTCCTGTTCTTTACAAGATCTTCCATAACATCGATACTCCCACTTGGAATCTCACATATTTCCATCGGAGTTGGAGTCCAATCGCGAAACTCCACCACCCACTCTATTGTGTGCGGCTGAAACCTCGACAAGGAACGAAGGAGGAGAGCGGCTTCACATAGAGGCTGTTGGATTTGCAATGCCCCTCTCCCACCGACCCCTATGGGGATTTGAATATGTAGGGCTCCAGCTTTCTACATTGGTTTGATTCAAATAAAGTTAAAACTGAGGGCATGGTTCATGGTGTTAAACAAACGAGTTTCATGAGTTGAGGTGATAATTACAATATTTTTATCAAGATGATAATTAACAAGGCTTCTTGAGTTTGTGGTATAAAAATCCCTACATATTTCTATGATGTTACATGCATACTCTTCATGGTTTTATAGATAATTGATTTCGTGCCAAGAAAAGCAAAGGAGATCACTATATAACAAATTAACACCTATAGCTACAATCACATGAATAGTGACTATAATCACATACTTTTTTATAATAAAAGACGAGAGGATATTATTTAATCCCCCTCGCCCCCATGCAAGCTAAAGAGAAAAGATTGGCCTACCACACCAAAACCTATCATGCATGGAAATGCAAAAACAACGACCATGACTCATGCCTTAGTACATCCAAAGAAAAGCACAAAAAGCATAAAATTATATATGAATAATGTAAAGAAGCTCTACTATATCGATTTTGACTTGTCCTTTGACGTGCTTCGGAGGTGACGTCCAATTATAGGTCAAGGGAGCGAGCGAATCTTTCCCAAGCCAGTTGATGCTCCTCACTACCCTATTAAGATCAACAATAGTTATGCAATTAACAAATTTCCAAATCAAGAAGATAAGGAATCATATTATCGATCTAATTTCATTACATTTGTTATAAAGGAAAAAAATCACACAACATATATAACCATACAAGTTTAAATTTTATAGGTATGAAAATAGAAAATACAGAAAGTAGGAGCAAATGCAAATAAATATTTAGAAAGGGCACCAATGCAAGTTTGCAGCCTTATTATGGTAAATGGAGGAAAGGGGTTACAACTAACTCCTTGGATGACGGGGAAAACGTTACCAAAATAAAGACAAGTTTTAAACTTGATACGTCCCCCTTCTGAATATATCAAAATTTAGATATACCTTTTGCTGTTTTTGGATTTGTGCTTGGAATGTTAATGTCATTTTTTATTGTTTAATAAAGAAATATTGTCTCACAACAAACAATTTCCGAACAAGATAATTAATATTTTGGTTAAATCATATATTATATTTCAGTAATACCTCATTTTGTAGGGATCCAATCTACTTATATTTTTTAATATAAAAATAGTTAAGCTTTCACGACCTTTCTATGCTGACGTTAAAGGGATTGAAAAATTTAGTAATACCTCATTTTGAGACTTTTTTTTAATAAAAAAATAACTTTCAGTATTTCTATCTGAAACCGAAATAGGAAAAATAAACATAAACTGTACTTATTTATTGTTCTCCTTGTTGACGCCTGCGAGCTAAATTCCCCGGAAAGAAACGGCAACAAAATCCAAAGACAGGTCCGGGTCAATCCACCCGTCCTAATCCCACGACCGAGCCCCACAGTGGATCCTCCTCACCTCACTACCTGCGAGACCACGGCCTCAAGCCTATCTATCCCTCTTCCACTCCACTACACCACTCCTCATGGCCGCGTTTTGGATTTTGAGCATCTCTGAAGTCTGAACCCCTCTCCTGACACCGCAGCAGTTGCTTTTTTCTCTCTCCTTCCCTCCCTCGCCCATTCGTCTTCCCCTCCACTCCTCCTTTCTTCCCGCCACACTTGCCTAAACACACCCCCTCCTCTTCCCCACCCACCATGTGATACTCTCGAATCTAGACCACCCACTTGCGGAACTGTATGATGGGCAAGGCTGCCGGGTGGCTGAGGAGCCTCTTCTCCGGCGGGAGGAAGAGGACGAGCTCTGACGGGAATGACAGGAAGGGTTGGAGCTTCATGAGATCCCTCCGAGACAAGGAAGGAGGAGAACGGAAGTTGGTCTCGGGGGATCGGAAAAAAGGTCAAGCCGACCCACTTTGCTGCTCCGTGTCGTGCAATGCTTGTGGCAGTGGTGGTGCGGGGAGAGCGGTGGTGGCGGGCGACGAGGATGAGCAGAGCAAACGAGCGATTGCGGTGGCCGCGGCCACCGCAGCGGTTGCGGAGGCGGCGGTGGCTGCGGCACAGGCGGCCGCAGCGGTGGTGAGGTTGACGAGTATGGGGCCAGCGTATGGCGGAGCCTCCGGCAGGAGGAGGGAGGAGTGGGCGGCCGTTCGGATCCAGTCCGCATTCAGGGGTTATCTGGTGAGTTCTCTGCAATAGATCTAACGGATCACGCCCGTTTTTTGCCGTTATTCCAAGTTTTTGCAGTTGGGTTTTTGGTTCTTTGCATCCGTTCTTCATGTTGGAACCCTGATATGGTATCCAAATCCTTGTTTGTGTTGTTTCTAGCAGACCGAAACAGTTTTCCTCTGTGAAGTGTTTTCGAGATCTCGTAGAACCCAAATAGTTAAGAAAATCTCCTGAAAAAGGAGCTTTCCAGATTTAAAGTTGCACAAATCTATATTAAAAGAACGCCTATGCGTGTCCTGCATAAGTTATTGCAGCAACTTGATCCTTGCTTAAGTATCAAAAAGTCCCATTATGGTCTAGACGCGATTTCGAAATCCCTTGAAGCTTCCCAAAATCTACAACATCTAGTGTGTACAGCACCCGTCTGCTATACTTCTGAAATTCGCAAGACACCGAAGTACTAACTCGTAATGCCTTTGGAACTTCGACTGTTGAAGATGTATGCACTGTACAAATCATAGAAGGAGAAATTATATTGCTTTTTTTATCACTGCTTATATGGGTTGTTCACATGTCGCTTTCGCCAAAGCAAATCTTCTACGATGAGGGCCCTGTGCAGCTGCCTTGCTGAGCTGTGGCTTATTTTCCAGCTGAGGCCAGTGTTTTATTTCAATGTTGAAGTTGCGTGGCGATGCCCTACAAATAGCCCGCATAGAGAATTAGCGCGTTGGGAATCTTATAGGGTCGGTCTTTTCTTAGAAACTGTGAGCTTTGCTTCTCCACTGGCTTGAAGAATCCCGTGGTTTCCATTTTGGTGGTAGAGGTCGATTCACGTAGGGCTCCTGCCTGTGGAAATTGCCACAGTGCAATGCGGCTTCACAGCCTTTTTTGAGTTGGAATGTATGGTGACCTGCTGTTGCTATTGCTTTACGTACTTTCTTCAGAAGGGTCCGGTAAAAAAGATATCGCCAATGTTGGTTTGCATGATTTTGGCAACCTCGCAGAGATTCCCCATCAGTGGTGTGTTGTTCCATTCCTGAGGCCGTCCCTTTCAGTAGGGAGGTACAGAAAAGGGGCACTATTGGGTTGTGATGTATTCACTATACAGTTGCTTCTTTTGCTCGATTTTTGCAAAGGTTAAATGCTGCAATCGTGATTTGATCATTGATTGTGTCTTAGGCTAAGAGAGCTCTGAAAGCTCTGAAAGGACTGGTGAAGATCCAAGCACTTGTAAGAGGACACATTGTAAGGAAGCAGGCCGCGGAAACTTTGAGGTGTATGCATGCTTTGGTGAGAGCGCAAGCACGAGTCCGGGAGGGCCGATCTCTCGATCAGCCGAGCAGCAGAGGATCCAGACGCCACAGCCTTGTAAACACTTGCATTTGATCGCTGTTGTTGGTGATGTGATCAAAGAATTCAATCTTTGATACTGATAAACTTAAGTTCAAACTTTTCTCTTTTTCAGGGATCTGTACCACCTGGGAAAGATAATGTAAGACCAAGCAATGCTAAGGTCGTATGTTATCCAAGAGTGGCGATCCTGTGAGATGGGGATTCTGTGAGATGGTGAGATGGGTAATCTCAACCACCCATTTTACCATCGTTCACGACATGAAACCTGGGGGGATTTAGATCACTATATACCATCATGGTGCTATTCCAAAATCAACTTAATTCAAGACTTCTATCCCCTCCATCAAGACTGTCAAATTTTAACGGTCTCAGAATTGCTGAAATCGACCCCCTCTAGATGGACATGTTAGGAGTGTTTTTTTTACTTGAAATTTGAAACACGTGTTTCACTCATTATTCTATCTAAATCCCCCCAGGTTTCATGTCGTGAACGATGGTAAAATGGGTGGTTGTGATTACCCATCTCACCATCTCACAGAATCCCCATCTCACAGGATCGCCACTCTGTTATCCAATGTGTAGATATTTCATCATACTATGTTAATGTTTTCTTCTACGTATTTATTTCTCGTGGTATGATATATGAGCAGAAAAATGCCTCAAGGGTAAAAGATATGAGCACGGTTGATAGAAAAGTTCAGAAATCCTCCAGTTGGAACTGGCTGGATCACTGGAAGGAGGAACAATATCGAGATGGCCGAGAATCCCTGTCAAGGACCAGCAAGACCGATGACGAGAAGGACGAGAAGATTCTGGAGATAGATGCTGGCCGGCCGCATACCAAGCCCAGATGGCGAAACACCCACCACTCTGTCTGTTCCACGATGGCTTCCGATCCCAACAGTCACAGTTTCACGACAATGCCGGATTCTCCATCAAAAGATTCTACTGTAGTTCAGCGGTCTGTGCCGAGCCCGTCCTCTGTTGACATGCAGCCACCACTGGGCTCCCTTATGTTTCCTCTTGAAGGCGTCGAGTACTTCGAGAGTCCTCAATTCTACTCTGCATCATCTCGCTCAAGGAGAGGACCGTTCACGCCTGCTAAGAGTGAGTGCACTCGGAGCTTCTTAGCTGGCTACTCAGGTTATCCAAACTACATGGCGAACACAAAGTCTTCCCGGGCGAAGGTGAGGTCTCAGAGTGCGCCGAGGCAGAGGCCCGAATATGAGAAGTCGAGCTTCCTGGGTCAAGTGCAGGGCAGGGGGGCAAGTTCTGGTTCATCATCTCAGAGATCAATGCAGCTCAAGTTTGCCGGCAAAGCGTACCCGGGGTCGGGGAGGCTGGACAGGCTGGGCATGCCGACTAGGATATGAGAACATGCATGTTAAAATGGAATCAAGTTGTCTGAGAAGCTTTGTGGGAAAGGTGACCATGTTTGTCTCTTGGAGAGTTGTCCTCTGTTGGCTGAGCGTGCATGCAATGGGTCTGTAGCTTTGTTGACTTGTGATTAAAAGAGGCGTGTAATCTTTATTTCTGTCTTCTGTCTTTGTGGACTTAGAAGCCCAATGCTTCTCCACTTGTAAAGCCAGTGCTTGGTTTTTAAGCATCGAGCTTTCTTGGCAATCAAAGTTATATTACTGGCCTACTGTCTTTTCTTAGGAAAAAGGTATGCATGCGTTCAAGGGCAGAGCCATAATGTTGTTTTTGAAGAGGGGGGCACTTGCGTAAACAATTTATGTA